>BLSH010014884.1:998492-1051266 GCA_018402905.1 Glandirana rugosa
ATATCCTCATCCGTTACTAAATATAGGGTCAGGTTCCTGCTGTTGCTGTAAGGGACAGATTATTGTTCTAAAATCATTGCCTACTCCTATAGGGTCAGGTTCCTGCTGTTGCTGTAAGGGACAGATTATTGTTCTAACATCATTTTACTTCCTTTTGCAGCCCTCTAGCACTTTCCAGGACTTTTTTACAGTCATTTTGTGTTCGGGGTCAAGTTCGGTACCGAACCCAAACTTTTTCACGAAGTTCGGCCGAACCCACCGAACCCGAACATCCAGGTGTTCGCTCAACTCTAAAGAGGAATAAAAAACCAGGAACTTTAGCTGCTGGATCTTGACTCTTGAAGATATGTAAGATATTGAGGCTGATTTATTAAAGAAGTTTAGAACTTTAACTGATTTTTCAGAGATAAGGGACAGTGATTGGAATCAAGCATTGTTGCCAGTAATATTTCACTGAGATACAAGTCTGTATGCTGTGCCTAAGATTAGGTTTACATTAGTGCGAGTTGGAAATGTGGCAGCATTAATTCTAAATGGCACCCCCACACATCTGCTAACACATACATAATTTTGGAAAAGGGTCCAAGACTTCTTTTGCACGTTTCTCATGTGTCACGTGGCACATGGTAGACATGCATGCTCTTTGGTGCACACTATAGTGTGAATCAAGCCTCAGTATTCATTCAGCCGAGTCTCATATGGAGTCAGACAAATAGTGCCCTCTGCTAAAATTTATTTGGCTAAACTCAAAAGTAAAAGCTCACTTATAAATCTAGCCGTTTTTCCAAAAGTGCAAAACCAAGCGCTCTGTACAAAGCAATCCATGAGGGGCTCGGAAGATAGCTGTGGGTGTCAGTAGCGTGACTCCTCCTCCTATTTTTTAAATGACTGAATAATAGAAGTGAATATTCACACAGGTTATTTAGAGAAGATTATCGACTTAGTAAATCAGCTTAAGTCCTGGTTCACATTGGTGCGATGTGGCATGCAATTTGACGTCAAATCGCATGTAAAATCAGCGGCAATTGCTGTACTTCCCAAAAGTAGTTTCTGTACTACTTTTGGCAATTCCAGGTGCGATTTCCATAGACATCTGTGCAGCACCCCGCAGAGATGTCTCTGAAATCGCACCTTAAGTCGGGACTGACATGCAGGAATGAAATTGTGCGAGTTCAGCTGAACTCACACAATTTCATTCCTGCACTAATGTGAAGCACATTTCCACTTTTGCAGCCATATTGGGATAACACCTACTTTGCTCTGTTCTGGACCATCCATCAAGAAAAAAATCCTAGGCAGTTTTCTTTGTTTATGAGGAGGTTGGGAAGCTGTGTTTGCCATAATTAACCCTGTCTGTACTGTGCGGGCAGCTCTTCATTATCAGATGTAACTAGATTTGAATACTGCCTGTCCTCACAAATGGTTAAAGGTGTAGAGCTTGGGCTTCTTGCACTATATGTTAATGAGGACAGACTTGGGACAGGCTCACGTTAACATTTTCCAAAAAAACTTGCACTCAGCCATGACACCTCCTCCTGAGAAACAGATAAAAGGTAAGAAATATTTAAAAAAAACATGCATGGTATATGAATGGGAGCATCTAACGCACATATAGTGGGGATTTCTGAATGTAGTATCCTCCTAGGTATGTGCTAGGATGAGTGTACAATAGTTTTTGGTTTCTCTGCTTAACAGAGAGATATCTAGGTAAATGTATTTGCTGTCTGCTAACAGAGAGTGGTGATCAGCTAGTGTAGTCTGCTCAGTGTGCTCTGGTGCTCCTCATGCTGTCTTGACGTTTCACACTGTCCTAGCAGCTATATAAAGTGCTGGATAGTAGGTGGAAACCATGCAGATGGGAGCATGGAAATTCATAGAGTCCTGGCCAATTAGAAGGGGAGGTGGCCCTAGGCATGCTGGGTGCCTGTATTTATGTTAAAAGAGCACATGGGCTCTTGGTTATTTCTAGTAGAGGATTGCACCAGGCTGGGGAGAGGCATTGCTTTCCTGGCACTTACTGCCATGTGGCCTCAGCTAGGCGACCCAAGGGCCTGATTTGCTGATATGCGGCCTCAGGTGGGAGATCTGAGGGCCTGAGGTCTATGTGGCTGACCCTGATCCTACCATAGCTGACAGAGGGCGAGTCTACAGTGTATCTGGTCATTTAGCATGGAGAGAAATGGCTGCTGGTGGTGCTTCAGGAGCCTTGTGAGTACGAACACCCTAAGGATACTTAGACAGTTAACCCCCTCTTGTGCTTCAAGTCAGCTGAGGGTCAACACAAAGAGAACACTGGCTTGTGTTCTTAGAGCTTTGGCCAGGATTATCCACCACTTTACTAAGGGACATTGCTCAGTTCTGCAATCAGTTTGCTGCGGCTGTGAAGAAGTCTGTATCTGTCTTCTGCAAGAACCTCCATGAGCCAAGTTTCACTAGAAAAGGTCCTCGGTGTGAATAGTTAAATTAGGAGTATCCTACTATATCCCTTATCCTATCCAAGTTCTCCAATAAAAAAACAAAACGAAACCACTAAAATGGTCACTGGAGACAACGAGCGGAAGTGTATGTGTGCACCTGGCTGTGTGAATCTATCGTGTGCCTGGTGTAACGCTCCTGCTCACTGAGCTGAGGCCTAGCTGTGTGCATAAAAGCCATTTTGTCATGTCTAAAGCTCACCTCAGCTTTGTTGGTATGTGAAGGGCACAGCAACATGACCTTGCTCCCACCCTTTTCTTTTCAGTTATCTAATACAAAAATTGATGACTGAGGCCAGACATCCCTTATCAGTTTATCAACACACATCTCCGGGTCCATAAAACTGTCTGCCTAGTGCTTCAGTGACTAGAAAGTTAACAGACACCTGTTGTAAAAAGCTCACTCCACATAAGGAGCAGCCAGTTTAGCAGTTTAATCCTGAACCGTCAGCATGTGTTATAACTTCCAAAATAATAATAGCACAGCCATTATATGGACATATTGGGTTTCCTCATATAATTTGTAATGTTTCAAGTCCAGACACCCCTATGTCAGGTCATATGGGAAACTACAACTACTGGCACCACTCATCCCTCCTAGATAAAATAGACATCGGAAACCTGTCATGTTTATATTTGATTTGAAGCAACTTTCATGCTGAACCATAATATGGATGTTAGCAGTCTGTAAACGGTAGAGATGCAAAGATATAAATATGTATCACAAACTGTACCTGGAACATGGTAATTGGTCAAGAGGCTATCTGTCAATGCCCCTTTGATCTCAAAGAAAAGAAAGATGCCAAGGACAGTTTGACAGTTCTCCTTTTACCATCAAAACAGGAACATCTGCAAGTTGAGAAACATTTTGACTCATCAACCAAGCTCTCTGTTCAACCCAAGGACATTGATTGCAAGTAGATTTCCTCCTTAAATTCTACCTTATCTCTTTGTTGCTGTAGTATGTCTTTATTGCTTTGCAATACCCTTTTTCTCTAAATATTTTAATTGCATCAATCTTGACCTTTAATTCTTAAAACCTTATTTTGAAAAGTGTTAACCTTGTCCCTAAGCTCTTAATGCAAGCTATAACCAAACCTGTCTCTTGAAGAGCGCTACTGTTTAGAATAAATCATCTGAATATACCTGTCTGTGGTGACAGAGTGTGTTTCAGGCGATTATTCTAAAATCATAATTGGTATTGCTAAATTGGTGGGAATCCTGACACTTCTGTATCAAATGTCAATTGTGGCAGTGAAAAGGTTAATTGCTTAAATTAGCTTGGTAATCACGCTCAGGCTGCTGGCACCTAGATTGTGGTCCTGCAAGCTGGAAAATATTTGTGCTGAGAGTGGCATTTTTACGTTAGTGACAGCGCAGTGTGAGACGAGTTACGAGTTAGTGAGAAGGGCAGGGATCTGATACCCGCATTCGTCACACCTGGCTGCGGTGCAAAAGTGGAGAAGACCCGGGCAAAATACCAGCAGCTACTGTGGGGGTGGCACTACATGAAATTTGACTGCAAAAGTGGAAATATGCTTTTAAAGTGCAACTTGAACACTTTAAAATACACTGAACTGTCTATCTGAAAGACCCCTTTCATACCGGGGCCATGGCCGTATTTGCGGTAAAGCGCCCCTCATTTTAGCTGTGCTTTACCGCTGTTTAAGGAGCACTTTTGTGCCACTTTTTGGCCGCTAGCTGGGCGCTTTTAACCCCAAAAGAAAGGTTAAAATCTCCCGTGTTGAGGCGCTTCATTGCAATGGGTAGGGGCATTTTGGGAGCGCTGTATACAGCGCTCCCAAACCGCCCCAAAGATGCTGCTTGCAGGACTTTTCCGATGTCCCACAAGCACACCGCTCCTGGGTGTGAAAGCACCCATTGCAGAGAATAGGAGCCAGTTTTCAGGTACTTTACAGGCACTATTTCTAGCACTAAAATGCCCGAAAACTGCCTCGGTGTGAAAGGGGTCAAAATCTCACTTGAAGCAGACCAATTGAAACTCAGAATTGATTTCAGATGTCAATAAATGTTTGAATAAATGATTTGTAATTGTGTATTGTAAACACATTCTATAGAAATCCATCCTACTTTCAGGAATATTAAGTGATGAATTTTGAATACTATCTAGTTTCTTGATCATTGTAATTACCCAGAACAGTAATCACAGTGCTTCATAAAGGTTTCAGAGTGATTTGCAACCTTGTTAGCCAGTTAGAGGATAGCTAAGGGCTATATATCCCTGTCTTTTACAAGCTTCACGGCCCTGCCACTTATTGTTTCACTGGACCTATCCATGTGCATAAAGAGACAGAAAAATCTATTATGTGGCTTCACTACACTTTTCCCATTACTTCAGAAACAACGGGAAAAAAAAGAAAAGGAGCATAATTGAAATGCTGCATTGCTGCTACATTAAATATTTCCCCTAAAGCATTCTTTTACACATTTTTAATAAAGCCCGAGTATATCCTAAAAATGTTATTCTAATTCAATGTTGTGTGAAAAAAAATCATGCAAAATAGGAAGAATATTTAAATCGAATATAATGCATGCAAACATTTAGAGTATATTTCCTAGATACTGTACTTACAGAAATTTGAAAAAGAGACATCCTTCATGTGAACGGAGCAAAAAAAACACCATAAGAAAATACAGAGAAGTGAACAATGCTATTGACTGTGGCATAGCTCTCATAATTAGAGTTGAGCAAACCCGGACTGTAAAATTCGGGATCGTACCGGACTTTGGGGTGTCCGTGCCCCGATCCCGGACATTACAAAAAAAAGTCCGGGATCGGGTTTGGTATTCGGGTATTTTTGGCGCCTTTTCTATAGGTGCTGGGAAGCCAATCAACAAGCTTTTCACTAGTTTGCCCTTAGCAGCCATCACAGCCATGCCTACTAATGGCATGGCTGTGATTGGCCAGTGCATCATGTGACCCAGCCTCTATATGGGGTTGGAGTCACGTAGCGCCGCATGTCAGATCCTCTCAGACTAGAGTAGGGAGAGAGCTTCATGCCGCTGCTGTGAGGGAAAGATTAGCGTTCACAACCATCTCAGACTGCATTAGGGAGACCTTCATTGCGGTCCTGTGAGGGACACATTAGCGTTCAGAACCATCTAATAGTGCATTAGGGAAATGTTCCTGTTGTTGCTCTGAGGGAGAGATTCTCATTCTAAAACCATCTACTACTGCATTAGGGAAACGTTCCTGTGGGTGCTCTGAGGGAGAGTTTATCATTCTAAAAACAACTACTGCTGCATTAGGGCCAGGTTCCTGTTGGTGCTTTGAGAGAGAGATTATCATTCTAAAAACAACTACTACTGCATTAGGGCTAGGTTCATGTTGGTGCTTTGAGGGAGAGTTTAGCGTTCTAAAAACAACTACTACTGCATTAGGGCAAGGTTCCTGTTGTTGCTTTGAGGGAGAGATTATCGTTCTAAAAACAACTACTACTACATTAGGGCCAGGTTCCTGTTGGTGCTCTGAGGGAGAGTTTATTGTTATAAAGCCATATCCTACTGCATTAGGGAGAGGTTCCTGTTGGTGCTGTGAGGGGGAGATTATTGTTCTAAAATCATCTCATACTGCAGTAGGGACAGGTTCCTGTCGGTGCTGTGAAAGACAGATTATCGTTCTAAAATCATCTCATACTGGTGTAGGGAGAGGTTCCTGCTGCTGGTGTGAACGGTGCATTTCTTGCACAAAAATAAAAAGTGCATCTACAATTTTCTTTTGTTAAAAAAAATAAGAATAATAATTTATTATACTTTTTTTTTTGTATTAATAAATATTGCTACATAGTACAATTGTGTCCAGAATGAGGAGAGCATCAAATAAGGGACGTGGTGGTGGTCATGGTGCTGCTGGTGTTGGTGGTGTTGCTGAAGCTCCTGTTGCAAGGAGAGGACGTGGTCGATCTGTGCCAGCTACATGCACAAGTGAAACACCTTCCTCAGGTAGCCGACAGAACCTTCAATGTTATATGGTAGGCCCGAATGCCGCTCAACGAATGGTGAGGCCAGAACAAGTACAGGCGATAGTAGATTGGATGGCTGACAATGCCTCCAGTTCCTTCACATTGTCTCCCACCCCTGATGAAAGCTCAGAGTTGGCACCTGAACCCCATGGCCATCTGTCTTTCACCTCAGCCCCTTGTAAATCAGCAAAGCAGTCTGAGCCCCAAGTCATGCAGCAGTCTCTTATGCTTTTTGATGACTCTGCTGCTGTGCTTTCCGTGGGCCAGAAGTGGAAGACAGTGAGTGCACTGATGCCCAACCACTTCTGGTTCAGGATGAGGACATGGAAACACCACGGCAGCACGTCTGTGATGATGATGATGAAACACAGGTGCCAACTGCTGCGGCTTTCCTCAGTGTGCAGACTGACAAGGAGGGCAGTGGTGAAGGGTGGGTGGAAGATGATGTGGAGGAGGATGATGAGGTCCTGGACCCCACATGGAATGAAGGTCATGCGAGTGATGTGTGCAGTTTGGAGGAAGAGGTGGTGGTCGCACAGAGGCACCAGCACAGCAATAGAGGAAGCAGGTTGCAAAAGCAGAGCGAGCGTCCCCTAGACAGTAGGCCTGCTACTACCCACCGCACCCAGGGATCTAGCACACCAAAGGCAGCTCAAAGGCATTCCCCGGCGTGGCAGTTCTTTAGACAATGTGCTGACTACAGGACACAAGTGGTTTGCACACTGTGCAATGAGAGGCTGAAGCGAGGCACAAATGTTCTAAACCTGAGCACAACCTCCATGACCAGGCATCTAAATGCAAAGCACTTGCTGCAGTGGAATAAGTACCTCAAAATCCAAGAAAGGTCTCGGCCTCCTCCTGCTTCCTCTTCTGCTGCTGCCTCTTCCTCCACCTCTACAGTGCCAGTGTCACCTGCCACCCAGCAAACAGACGATGTGACAGCAACGCCACCATGTCCGCCACCGACCCCAAGCATTTCCACACGGTCCCATGGAAGCTTACAGCTCTCCATCTCCCAAACACTGGAGAGAAAGAGGAAGTACCCCCCTACCCACCCGCGATCCCAGGCGCTGAATGCCAGCATTTCAAAGTTTCTAGCCTTTGAAATGCTGTCATTCCATCTGGTGAAGATGGACAGTTTTAAAAACCTTATGGCAGTGGCAGTCCCACAGTACGTGGTTCCCAGCCGCCACTACTTTTCCAGACGAGCCAACCATTCCCTGCACAAACAAGTCGGGGACGACATCAAGTGTGCACTGCGCAACGCCATCTGTGGCAAGGTCCACATAACCACTGATACGTGGACCAATAAGCACGGCCAGGGACGCTTTATCTCGCTAACTGTGCACTGGGCAAATGTAGTGACGGGTGGGCCTGAGGCGGCTAGCCGTTTGACGCATGTTCTTCCGCCACCGAGAATTGCAGGGCATTTCTCTTTGCCTCCTGTTGCCTCCTCCTCCTACTGCGCTTCCTTCTCCTCCTTCTCTACCACCTCCTCATCCGCTCAGTGTAACACCTTCACCACCAACTTCAGCATATCCAGGGAGAAACAACAGCAGGCTGTTTTAAAACTGATATGTTTGTGGGATAAACCCCACACTGCGCAGAAGCTGTGGATGGGCATTGAACAACAGACCGATGAGTGGTTGTTGCCACTGAGCTTCAAGCCCGGCCTGGCGGTTTGCGATAATGGGCGAAATCTCGTAGCAGCTCTGGGCCTAGCCGGTTTGACGCACATCCCTTGCCTGGCGCATGTGCTGAAGTTGGTGGTGCAGAAATTTCTAAAAAATTAATCGGATATGTCAGAGCTGCTGCAGAAAGTGCGGGCCGTCTGTGCGCACTTTCGGCGTTCTCACCCTGCTTCTGCTCGCCTGTCTGTGCTGCAGCGGAACTTCAGCCTTCCCGTTCACCGCCTCCTATGCAATGTGCCCACAAGGTGGAACTCCACCTTGCACATGCTGGAGAGACTGTGCGAGCAGCAGCAGGCAATAGTGGAGTTTCAGCTGCAGCACGCACGGGTCAGTCGCTCTGCGGAACAGCACCACTTCACCACTAATGAGTGGGCCTCCATGCAAGACCTGTGTACCATATTGTGGTGTTTCGAGTACTCCACCAACATGGTCAGTGCCGATGACGCTGTTCTCAGCGTTACTATCCCATGTCTCCTTGAAAAAACACTTTGGGCGATGATGGAAGAGGATGTGGCACAGGAGGAGGAGGAAGAGGGGTCATTTACACACATCAGGCCAATCCTTCATAAGTGGCTCGGAGGGTGGGATCCTGCAACAGCATAGGCCAGGTCAAAAATTTTCAAGCCGGGGACAGTTCTGGAGGATGAGGATGATGATGAGGAGGAGGAGGAGGAGGAGTAGTAACCATGTTCACAGCAGGGTTGCACCCAACGCAGCTCGTGGGCATCACTGGAGCATGGCTGGGGGGATACGGAGGATACAGATGATACACCTCCCACAGAGGACAGCTTGTCTTTGCCTCTGGGCAGCCTGGCACACATGAGCGACTACATGCTGCAGTGCCTGCTCAACGACAGCCGAGTTGCCCACATTTTAACTTGTGCTGATTACTGGGTGGCCACCCTGCTGGATCTTCGGTACAAGGACAACATGCCATCCTTAATTCCCTCACTGGAGCATGGTCGGAAGATTCGCGACTACAAGCGCACTCTGGTAGACGCGCTGCTGAGGGCATTCCCAAATGACACCGGGGGCTCAGTGGAAGTACAAGGCGAAGGCAGAGGAGGAGGAGGAGGAGGAAGAGGTCTCTAAAGCAGCTGTGGCACTGTCAGCACCTCAGAAGGCAGGGTTAGCATGGCCGAAATGTGGAAAAGCTTTGTCAGCAGCACGCCACCACAAACAGCACCAACAGCTGATAGGCAACTTCTTAGCAGGAGGCAGCATTTCAGCAACATTTTGGAACAGTATGTGTGCAGATGCCTACACGTACTGACTGATGGTTCTGCCCCATTCAACTTCTGGGTTTCCAAATTGGCCACATGGCCTGAGCTTGCCCTTTATGCCTTGGAGGTGCTGGCCTGCCCTGCAGCCAGTGTATTGTCTGAACGTGTGTTTAGCACGGCAGGGGGGCGTTATCACAGACAAGCGCAGCCGCATGTCCACAGCCAACGTGGACAAGCTAAACTTTATTAAAATTAACCAGGCATGAATCCCACAAGACTTGTCTGTACCTTGTGCAGAATAGACATTTAGACCGGCCTCACACAGCCATTGGTATTCTTTTTTTTTTTAATATGTCTCAGAATTTTGGGGGCTACCCCAATTCTAAAAAAAACCCGAAACAAACAAAAAACAGTGTTGGCTACCTCCTCCTCTTCCTCCTCCTCCACCACCACCACTTCCGCCTACACTGCCACGGTCTAGTCAACCTCTAGGCTCCTACTCCACATCCACCTCCTCCTCCCATTTTTATTTTTTTTTATGTGATTCTAAGTTATTTCCCTATCCACATTTGTTTGCATGGCACTTGTCCTACTCTTACCCCCATTTTGCTTCTTTTTGCAGCCTTCTAGCCCTTTCCATGACTTTTTTACAGCCATTTTTATGCCCAAAAGTTTGGGTCACCATTGACTTCAATGGGGTTCGGGGTCCGCGGTACCGAACCCAAACGGTTTGACGAGGTTCGGCCGAACCCGACGAACTGGAACATCCAGGTGTCCACTCAACTCTACTCATAATGTGTTTATTGAGCAATATCTTGTGCATTTAACTGCAACAAAAATACAAAAATGCAGTTGGTACCTAAATCTCTAGGAAACGCCATCTATTTCTCAGAGGGGAAAAGTTCATATCCCCGCACTGATCTAGGACATGAAAAAAATATGGAAAGTGTAAAAACTTGGGTTTTTTGGAGGGGGCAAGGCACACAGCCACCTTAATGAAATGACCTTTTCATTAGAAGCCCCTTTTACATCAGAGGGCAGTCCATTACATCAGGGCCCTCCCTTGAGATCAAAGACCCCCCTTCACATCAGAGGTCCCTCCTTCATATCAGAGCCCCCCCATTACATTAAAGTCTCCCCTCTATACCAGAACCCCCCAATCACCATACAATACCCCATCACAGAGCCAGAAATTTACCATTACAGTCTCCCCTATACATAAGGGCCCCCATCCCCAAGAGAGAGTCCCCTTATCACCTCAGAGTGTCTCCATCACATCAGAGTCCCTCATCACCACAATGCCCCTATCATAGAGCCCTATTATCCAGCTCTGATCGAGGGCAAACTGGGTCATATGCTTGGAGCACCCCAGGGGAACCCAAATGACAACCCTAGGGTGCTGTGGCACCCTGGTTGAGAAACACTGTTACACTACATTACATGTCGTTTCATGGATTTAAGTATTTATTTGTGTGTGTAAATATCCTATTGTGCTGATATCATTAAGCCAGCATAGTTGTTTTGTAATATGAAGCTGTTTTAAATGTGGAGTTCCTGTATTAATTCTAATAAGCCCACAACTTGGTTTTATTTTACTGTTATTACTCCAAAGAACTGCAGTAGACAATATTTTTATCCAAACTGGCTACATAGTGTGAGCAGTCTAAAAAAAACATCCTTTAAATGAAAAAAACGCTTCTTATGCAGTCCTTGCACTGCAAACAGAAGATATGTGAGAAAGAATTACAAAAATCAGGACCATATTGTAGCCTTTTGTCTTCTTTGTGTAATAGCTGGTATTCTAGGAGCAGGGATGATGCCGGATAGAAAGAAAAAAAAAAAATAGAGAGAGAAAATGTGATGTAAGACGTGAAGTCAAGTCTCCTCCCTCCAGTTCTGCATCCTTTGCTTTATCTCTTTTCCCATCGGCATTATAGAATGTTGCTGTATGTAACATTCAAATTATGCCATGGTGCCACACATGTACAAATGACAAGGCAATTAATATTATATGACATACAGTATGGCTTGTGAGACTATTCCAAAAAACTCAACCCTCATTATTGGAAAAATATTGCCTTTTCTGAAACCTATAGCTATGTTTGCCTCCTTCCCCTTCTCTGCTCCATTACAGAATATTATTTTTCACGAATGTACGCTTAACCACTCAATTCACTGTTCTGTACAAAGAAAATATATGAAATAATAAAAGGTTTTTATTTTTTTTCCTACAGCTAAGTAGACTCCCTAGAGTTAAGCTCACTTTTTATTTTCTGTAGCGTACTGGATCATTTTCAGTATGATTAAAAAATGTGCGATATGGCATCACCATAGGGAATTTACATATCGTTTATATGTGTATAGGAGTATGAATATATTTTAAAATATTACATTATGCTTCCAGTTGAAATGCTTATCTTTGAATACATATAAAGCGAAAAATAAAAAAATAGTTGCCAATGGGATTATGATATGAATTCAGAGATAACTGTATTGCTGAGATCATATTTTCTAAATACAAAGCTGCCTTTATGGGTCATATCCAAGTATGCAATAAAAGTATTAAAGCTACAGAGAACAGATGGCATGAGATTTGAGGAGTGGTAAAAATCTAACACAAAAGCCATCCTCTTGGGAAAGCTTACATTGCTCTGATCTTTTGGATGTAATTTAGGTCTAGTGGTATTGCAATCTCATCTAAGGTTGCCCTAGATTGACCAAATCTTTCATATTCACACACATTTTTATTCCATATGTATACTGCAATCATTAGCAACTAACAAGATGAAATACAAATTAAAAGTGAAATATCTCTGCATATTTTATATGGCCTATAATAAGACCAGACTATCATAAGTTCTATTTTCATTTTTACAATGTTATGCAAAAAGAAAAAGCATATTTCATGGATTATGGGTATACATGGTATACACACACACACATACACACACACCAATAATATTATATACGCAATGAAAACTCTTGCATACTCTAATCAGTTTAAATTAAAATGAACGCTTCCTTTAAACTCCTCTGTGCACCAACATTGAAGGATTTCTTCTCCAACTCCTCAGTCTCATACATGTTAGTGGAAATTTTGTCCTACTGTTGTTTCCCTTTCAATGTCTTAAAAAGTCTGGCTCCACATAGCACTATAGTCCAGTGTTAATTTCATCAACATTTTCATCAGCAGCCTCTTTACAGTGATAAAAACTAAACAAGAAGTACACCACATTTTCGTCCACTGACGAAAACTATTATGAAAATCATTTCCGTTTCCATCAATGAACGAAAATGAAACGAAAATGTGAGGGAGGGACATTTATCCAAGTACACTTCCGGTTTCCTTGGAGCTCCACCTGTGTAGAGCCCGCGAGTACTTCCGCTCCTAGCAAGCAAGGTACTGTAGCGAGTAGCGACCGTGCCGTGCTTAGCAGTTAGCACTGTGCAGCATCACAGGACTCCTCAGCTGACCGTCCAGAGCACTGTGCATTACAGGCCCCCCGAAGAGAGTCTTGGCTCACGAGCGTCCAGAGCACTGTGCATTACAGGTCTCCTCAGACCACCCAAAGCACTGTAAGTATATTACAGGCCTCCACTCAGACCACCATCCAGAGCACTGTGCAGCATTACAGGCCTCTCAGACCACCGTCCCAGAGCACTGTGCATTACAGGCCTCCCCTCAGACCACCATCCAGAGCATTGTGCAGCATGACAGGCCTCTCAAACCACCTTCCCAGAGCACTGTACCTTAGAGGCCTTCTCAGACCACTGTCAAGAGCACTGTGTAGCACGACAGGCCTCCTCAGACTACCGCCCAGAGCACTGTGCAGCATTACAGGCCTCCTCAAACGGTCCATGGCACTGTGCATTACAAGCCTCCTCCTCAAACTGTCCATGTCCAGAGCACTGTGTGCATTACAGGCTTCCTCAGACCACCATCCAAAGCACTGCACAGCATGACAGGCCTCCTCAGACCACCATCCAGAGCACTGTGCAGCATTACAGGCATCCTCAGACCATCCAGAGCAGCTAAATCTGTGTCTATGAGTTTGATCAAACCTTAATACCATAAATAATATGATATTAGATTTTCACTCTAGGAGTATATAATGAGTTTCAAAATTCTAGAGAAATGCCTAAAAATGCATTACAATTTAACTAAACCATTAGATTTTAGTCAACTAAAATGAGTATAGTCAAATAAAATGTACTGGAGATTTTAGTTAACTGAAATGTGGGACATTTTTGTAGACTAAAATGTATTGCTGATTTTAGTCAACTAAATACAACTAATGCCCCGTACACACGGTTCAACGATCGCACGTACGACCGTGTTGAATCGTATGTTGGCTGTTGTATGCAGCATACTGACTGCACTACATGATCGTACGGCCGGGGAAAGAACGTACAGGTGCATGTAATTAGCATCCAGCCATTCCTGACTTTGGGCATGCGTGTTTTGCACAATACAACTTTGTTGTACCAACTGCTCTGTACACACGATACAACGGTCGTATGCGAGCTTGTTGGTATGACCAAGTTTTCTAGTCTGCTCAAACAACTCCCTTGTACGACCGTCGTATGTTCGACTGTTCAAATCGCGCATACGAATGATCTATATCGCATACAACGGTCGTGAGTACGACCTGTTGTATGCGATTGTTGAACCGTGTGTACGGGGCTTAAGACTAAAACAATTGCAGATGACTAAATTGGGACTAAAACTAAAATGCCATTTTAGTCAAAAGACTATGACTAAAGCTAAATCGAAATTTGATGCCAAATGAATACTGCTATAGTCAAAATATAATTGAAAGGGCACCGCTGTAACTGAATAGATGCACTGTGTTTCAAGATTTCACCTCTAGAGGCACAGCAAGCTTGTGGCTCCAGCTTTCACAAAATAGGGGATTGTGTGAAGGGTGGATATCTAATGTTTCCATATGTTGACTCAATAGGGTTGAAACCCTAGCATATGACCATTTTGGGCATGTGTACCTATTTTAAATGCCAGCGCTGCTGTTGTGGTGTCACAAAGTCCAGTTTTCCTCTTTTTGCATCATAGATCATTAGCAATGCCATTGATGCTACCCTCCTTTATAAAGAAGAAAGCCCTTGCTTCACTGATGCTATTGTCCACCCTGTAGCATTCCATCTAGTTATTGTCACATAGAGGCAGCTGATAGGGAGTGGGATTAAGATGGAGTCAATGGGAGAAGTGCTTGGGTTATCCTTTGCTGTGTTGTGAACCTCTAGGACTACATACCACAAGCTACCACAGAAACACCAAACCAGTGTGACAGATCTTTTGAGTTAGCAGAGCACAGTAAGGTACAGAGGGTCAGATTAAGCCAGACAAATTCAGCAAAAGCAGGAGAACTGCAGTCATAGCAGGCTACCTTGCCTTCACTCAATCAACAGCGAAGGTAGAGCAACAACCGCCATATTGACTATCCAGTGAGCGACTGCTCTTCAGTGTCCAGAAACTCAGGTCAGTCACTGTCATTCAGCGGGACTCCATGAACAATGATAAGCTTGCTGTTTATTGGTCAGGCAAATACAGGTAAGACGTAGACGCGTTTCACTCGTACAATACGTTTAAGCTCGTATTGTACGAGTGAAACACGTCTACGTCTTACCTGTATTTGCCTGACCAATAAACAGCAAGCTTATCATTGTTCGTGGAGTGCCGTTTCACCTTTTTCTTTTCCCATGGACATGGCGGCGAGCCAAGAACGGCACCCGAACACACAACAGATTTTCTCCCCACCAGCTTGAGCGGTGCACTCCTCTTGTTTGTTCACACTGTCATTCAGCACTAGGGCAGTACACGGTCCACTTTACCCCCCACTGCCCAGGCCATTAAAGTGGTAATAAAAAACTGCCCATGTTGGCCCATGCTCATCATAACAAATCCCCATTGTTTTAGCTATGCTGGAGAAGCCACTGCCAGTCTTCAGCGAGAAGGGGGCAAATCATCAGAGGGCAATGTAAACCCAACAAAGGTTCTAAACAGCTTACACTCTGATACAATATGTTTTTGGTCCTTTGGCCCCATTGGGTAGATTTTCTTACTTGTTGTCTTAGTAACTCACTGTCGCAAGAAAAGGAAACTGAGGATCAACATTTCCAATGGGGATTAAGATAGCAATAGAAACCTGGCAAAGGTTCTAAACCTTTCACAATCTATCCAAAATAGAAAAAAACAGGGTAGGGGTCCTGTTTTATCCTCAAAGCAGATGTATTATTACTTTAAGATACAGTAAGTTTCTAAGGTGGTGCCCTTTAAAGGATGGACTTGAAGTGGTACCTTAGATGTCAAACACTTTTGCACTTATCCACACTAAAAGAATTGATGACTTCCATATGATTGCCTGCTTTGGGTAACAAAATGCATATTGTTTTTCTAGCTTTTAAAACAAGTTGGATTGTTTTTGTATTGCACAATCCTGTAGCCATTACAATACGGTATGATCTCAAGCATTTATTTGTACTAGGATGTTAGAAATGCTAAAAAATGTTTACAGTCCAATTCACACAATGCATATCAATGCCCCCTCACCTCAGTGTACCACAGCACATATACCATGCTTTGTGGTGCCACGTATTGTTAAAAAGGGTCATATATCTTTTTATCTATTGTGGTTCATTGGGAGCCATTCGTAATGAACAGTACCGTAATGCAAAGTGCAATAACATGTGCATTAATGCAGTGGAATGGAATGCTTAAAGTGTTTGTGACCCCAACACTTTATATTCCTGATATGTGTCTGCTGTACCATGTACTGGTATGAGAAAATATCCTGTTTTTGCATTGGTTCCTTTGTGTGAAACCCCTGATGTTCCTGTCAATCCCTCTGCTTTCCTAATAAAAACTGACCACATTAAGCAGGAGAACACACCATGGTCAGTTCTCTAGGTAGGTTGGGAACTCATTGTTCTCTCCTCCAATAATCAGACTTGTTCTGACACCCCCCCCCCCCCCCCCCCGCACAGCCATTCACTGGGAAGCTCAGCTCAGTATAAAAAAAGGGGGGGGGGAGGTATATATAATGTATTTTTATATCTATACTAAAACATTTTGCCTTTCATTTCTATTTTAAACTAAATTAATTGTTTAAATCCATTTAAGCGTGAATAGGCCCTGAGGAAAAAAACAGATATTACTAGTATCTTTAGCACAAAATATGCATACTTTAGAGTTAAAAGAATCTTTTAATAAGGGTTTTGTTTTCTTCACAACTCCCTTTTTGTAGGGCATTATTGATATTCCTATGCTACTGGGAAGCAGAACGTCTTGTATAAAGTATAAATGCTGTAATAAGCTTAATTCAGCTTAACAATACTTGACTACATGGCATTGAAGCTAAATGTCTCATTAAAAACACAAAGAGTAAATCGGAGTATAAAATTAGATATTGATTTCAACATTTTCAATTAAAAGATGAACAAAATATATGTGAACAAACTAAAGAAAAATAGAATGTCTCAAAAGGCACTGTTTATTTGTAGTTAGTGATAAAGTTTCATAGTGAATTAAAAAGCACATACCAATGTGCCTCTATTACAATCTTCAGCCAATGTACCATGGGTTGTTTCCAGGCTCACTGGCACAGTGGGACCCAGAATGTGCAATATATTTTATCATATTTTAAGTTAAGGGATCAATATAATCAGAAAATGTACCTTTTATGACACCTGTTTTAAATTTAGTTCTATGACAAGAGCAGTTTAGAACTACGCCCATCAAAGGTTTGTGGATATCTGACTGTCGCGAATCACACACGCCCATGGCCACTAGCTAACCGCGACGTGCGTGCAGTGACTGGGAGCATAGGAGGGAATAAGGGGGAACTTATACTGCCGTAAGATTTCACTGTGCTTTCAAAGCCTGCACTACCTTCGGCCACCTCTAGAGGGAGACTCCACTCCAATCCAGCTGGCTGACCACACACAGGCAGATACAAATCTTACATACAATCTGGTGCACTCTAAGGGTTGGGGAGCAGTCTAGCAATTAATACACTTCTAGGGTTTCTCTAGCTATCCTGCAAGCTAAAACCCCTGTGCTAATCACTCTTCCCACTGTCCACACACCCACACCAGACTCACACAAACCGATAGCCTGCCACCACTCAGCCGTTTATCCTCGGATTAGTCTGCTGAGCCACCACACACACACAGATCTCCAGCTGGCAGATCTGTTAGTTTACAGTCTGTATGCAATCTGCCCACACACAGAGCAATTGCACACCGATTGGCCCGTAGCTTAAACCGAATATTAAGGCACTAAAATACAACAATCTCTCTAGAGATATGAGTTCTAGGTTAGTACACAGAAGTCACTTATTTATTTTACCATTTAATATCCCGAAAGTGGGCAGTGCATAAAATATATACAAAGAAAAAAAGAGTTACAAAAAATACAAAAAGATAAACAGACAATACATACAATTGGCAATTCGCTATGAAAATAAAAGGGAATAAAATAGAAATAAACGTTACGTTACCACAGTCTATCCCAGGACAGAAGTATGTCTAGAATGGGTGGAACCCTTTCAGTTTAGAACTGACTTTGCAGAGGGGACAACTTGGAGCGATGAGACTCCCCAATTTATTGGACTATGGATGTGGGCTGGACTTTAGCCCCTGGCCAATCAACTCTGGGGGGTGTTCCTATCCCAGCCCACTGGATATTTTTGATGTTCCGAAATGACCAACGTCAAACCGGATCAGAACGGCACTGACCACTGGATCATGGATAGGATTTCCAAAACTAGCGCCTTTTCCCTTTCGCGACAGTGCCAAACACGACCTACCTGCTGCAGCCTAGCGCCACCTAATGGTTTTGTGTGTTTTCCTGAGACCCAAAACCAGCTAATATTTCAGCTTTTATGAGAGATTGAATATATTCCTTTGATCTGTTGACTCTAGTCAAAGCTTGTAGACTTTGTGGGACCTAGCAAATCCTCCCCTGCAGTTCCTGCAGCCAGGGAGGCTAGAACTCCTGTTTGAAGCTCAGGGAAGGTGACAAGCTGTGATTACTCTGATTGGGAACTCTTATTAGCGCCTCGGTGTCAACTGGATCCTTAGCTGACTTTGGTCCTATTTGAATGTTAATGAACGAACATGTGTGCATGGCTGCTAACTGCATATTTAATGACACAGAATTAAACTACATCCACAATTACACTATTTCTATAAATCACATCACATCTTGCTAAGGCAAACTATCTTACACTTTCCGTTTATGTTACACTGACCATCAGAACTACGTATATGGCCAAAAGTATGCAGACTCCCTTCAAATTATTGAGCTTTAGATGTTTCCAGGGAAGGATACTGATAATACTAGAGTATACAAAGACAATGTATATAACTGTGTGCATAGGTGTGCGCAGCCTATTGCATTAGGGTGCACCCCAAATCTCAAACACACATTCATTTCTCTGCAGCCTCAGCATGGGACAATGAATAAATGGGAAGCACTCTGTGCTGAGCGGCTTCCTGTTCATTCACAAACTGAAACATAATAAACACAGTTTACTATGCTTCAATTATGAATGGACACAGTGAGCGAGTGTGTTCATTTAGAAAAGGAACTATTTACTAGCCCCCTTTTCCTGCTCTCCATCCTAAAACACCCCTGCAGCAGCTGGGGGAGAGGAGAGAAGCCAGCAGCTCTGCTGGGAGAGGGGCCAACAAGGGTGGTGGAGCCCAGGAAGTAGGGGAAATCAGCAACACACATAGTGATTAGGGTGTGCCCAGGCACACTTCTCACACACCTATGACTGTGTGCTTCCCACCTTGTGACAGCAGTTTAGGGAAGGCCCTCATCTCTTCCAGCATGACTGTGCCCCTATGTACAAAGCGTGATCCATAAAAATACAGTTTAACAAGCTTAGTGTGAAGGAACTCGAATGGTCCTATAAAGCCAAAACCCCAACCCTGCAGAACATCATTGGCATGAATTTGAACCACAATTGCTTGTCATGTTTTTCAACATCAATACCTGACAACTACTCTTTTGCCTAAAACAGTATTTTTAATGCAACTAGAGTGAGTGTCTGAATTTTACTAATAGACTGCCTTTTGTAATTCCCTGCACAGCAGCAAAGTGGTTCAGGAGGAACAAGTAATATGCTGATAGAAGGGAAAGAAGGAAGCATCAGTCTGCCATGGCTCTATCACTGTCCAATCAAAGGTGATGAGAAGGAAGGAGACCTATTAATTAATCTCAGTAGTAAAAAGTCAGAGCACCAACATGGCTCTCCTTCTAAGGCCTCATACACACGTTTTTTGACGCCGGCGTTTTCTGGCGTTTTTTGCAGCTCTCCATGTTAGTCAATGGCCCCATAAAAATGTCGAAGTTTTTTGAGCTGTAGATGGCGTCGGCGTTAGTGAGCTAAAACTAGAACACACGGCCAGTGCGTTCTGAGGCTGTAACGTTTTGGCGTTTTCTGACGCTGACGCCGCAAAACGCTCACTAACGCCAACTAACGCCGTACCGGCGTTAACCGGCGTTTTTTGACGCCGACGTTTTTAGGTTGAAAAATAGCAGAGGGATGATTTTTTTTTAAAAAACGCCTATTGACGCCGACACTCACTAACGCCGATGCATAACACCGAAAAACACTGATTTTTTTACCTTGACGTCAGGCCAGACGTTTTTTTTTTTTTTTAAGAAACATCCGTGTGTGAGAGGCCTTACAGCCGTTTACATGTCAGAACTAGATTGACAGAAATAAAAATGCTTTGGCAGTAAAAGAGCTCCCATATATGTGTTTCAGTTGTGGATTTAGCTTGCATGGAGTTCAGCTTTAATCTAAACTTTTGATAGATTATTAAAGCAAACTTTCTCCAAATGACTGGCAACTGCTCCTTCTAGCAGAATGTCTAAGACTCAGAATCCTGCAAGGGCCTTCTAGAAAGATTGCATATAGGCAGGTTGGTAACACAGGCCATATCTACGACACATCATTATGCAAGTAATCATTGGATCTCCTTGTCTCGAGAAGCCTCTCTATATCCAGTAGCCAGAGGTGGCTCAAGGCTTTGCGAGGCCTTAGGCAAAACATAGACATGAGGCCCTACTCATGCCCATAATGGGAAAAATAATTCAAGCGATAAAAAATTAACTTTATAAATTGAATATATTAAGAGCTGCTGGTGTCAGTGTCAAATTAGGCGCTTGTGAGGCCCCTGTGAGTGCGAGGCCTTAGGCGACCGCCTAATTTGCCTAATTAAAGAGCCGCCTCTGCCAGTAGCACCAGGCAAAGTACAAGAGGCGAATTCTCAAGTCCAAAATGGTCAGTCCACTTCACCTAATAGATCCAATAGTTTTATTCTATCATAGTGTCCTCCATTATACAAGCCAAGCCTTTGTGATTAAATGTAGGCCAATATGTACGCTGTTACATCTTTTTGGTTAAAAAAAAATCCCAATATGCGTATATTGATTGGTTTGCACAAAAGTTATAGCATGCACAAACTATGGTACATATACTGGGATTTGTATTCATTTTTTATACTAGTAATGGTGGCAATCAACAATTTATAGCAGGACTGCAATAATATGGCAGCCAATCATTGACATTTTGTGGGAACCAGCGATACTAATAAAGTGATCAGTACTAAAAATATGCACTGTCACTGTACTAATGACACTGGCTGGGAAAGGGTTAAACATCTAGGGCGATCAAAGGATTAAATGTGTGCCTAACCAGTGTTTGTGTGTGTACTTTGAGGTGCTTTCACTAAGGGATGTTCTGGTTTTTATTCCCTGCTTTTCAGGAAAACAAAGACCAGCACATCCCTGCTGACAGGACAGAGCTCTGTGTTGTTTACAGCACTCCGTCCGTCCTCCTCCTCGGGTGCTGGTGGTCATTCATTGGCTGTGACTAGCCACACCTAGCACATCTGGCGCGCCAGTGGCGTGCACTTCCTAACCGGAAAAGAGCAGAATCAGGTATATATACATGATTCTGTGCAGCCAGCCCACTGTAGCAGTAAAATGACAGTGCACAGTCGGCAAGCGGTTATTAAGAAAATAGGTTGAAAGTTGTAGTAAGAAGAGAAATAGACTCTTGTGTTGGGCTTAATGCTAAAGAAGGTTACTGTTGACCTGAAATGTAGCAGGATACTATAGAGTTCTTATTTGTCATATTGCTCATTGATCATGCACATTAATGGCACTGAAGATTATAATTGATAAGGTTAATTTGTTCCTGTTTTTTTCAAAAGTCCCTGGTGCCCTTTTTCGATTACTGCTCAAGAACTATAATAAAGACAGGGGAGTATTCTGCCCTCTAAAATTGTGTTTCTGAATAACAATGGCCTTCCTCTGGATATTGAACCATAAATTTACTTTTTTATAAGCATTTCAATAAAGCTGTGAGAGGGGTCTCCTCCGTGCAATTAATACTCGGGTCATCAATGCAGTGGAAGAGCCTAGAAGAGCTTGAAGCTCTCCAACTATGAGAATTCCATTGCATGGACTGGGGTCTCTCCTTTTATGTAGTAATTATATGGTAGAAACAATACAAATAAAAATCTAATAGGCAGCACTGACCCTGTTAATTACATGCAGGGTGCTAATACTTGGAACAGCATGTATCTATTGAAAGTAATTTAATATGTCAAATCTACAATGGTGAGAAAAATATTAAATATTTCTAGTGGTTAAATCGCCGGATAAGCTCTTTTCATCTGTTTATAAAGCAATCAAAATTAATTACAAATAAGGATTAAACCACAATAACAGTACACTAAAAAGAATCATTTTTTTAATTAATCAGTTTAAAAAGGGTGAAAAAACAGGGACATTGTTTTACTACTTTATCATAAGGATTCAACGATATTGGAACACAACATATTTACATATGTGTTTATATTTTTACAATAAAATGTGAATTTCAGGCAAGCAACCCTAAACGGTCGCTATGGTCTTACCACAATCCCCAGTCAAAGCATGCCCCCTCCCAACAACTCCAATGCATTTCTACTGCCCATCAAGGTGGGCCATGGACTGTCTTGATGGCCAATAGAAATGGCCAGTAGGAATGTGCAGGAGGTGCGAGGGAGTGCACAAGTTTTAACACAACCAATAAGGCCTCATACACGGGCGTTATGAAAAACGAGCTGTAAAGCTAGTACCGACGCCAGGAAAAAAACTAAATGCTTTAAAAATTTGATTTTATCTCAGTTTTGCATTGCGTCAATGTGCGTTTTTCCACGCTAGCTTTTAGCCACATTTCTCTGTCTCTATTCAAAATGAATGGTTCCCTATGGGAGCCCATTGATTTGAATAGAAGTCGGATCATGATGGTCCGACTTGCGGTGCGACTTGCGTGCTATGGATCTTGAAGGGGAACCCCGTAAAAATGATTTGCGTGGGGTTCCCCCCCAAGAGATACCAGACCCTTTGTTCTGGTATGGATTTCAAGGGGCACCATGACAAAAAAAAAAAAGGCGTGGGGTCCCCCCAAAATCCATACTAGACCTTTATCTGAGCACACAGCCCAGCAGGTCAGGAAAGGGGGGACAAGCGAGCGTCCCCCCCCTCCTGGACCAAACCAGGCCGCATGCCCTCAACATGGGGGGTGGGTGCTTCAGGCCTCTTCCTGATAACCCTGGTCGGTGGTTGTCATGGTCTGAGGGCGGGGGCTTATCGGAATCTGGAAGCCCCCTTAAACAAGGGGCCCACAGGTCCCGGGCCCCCACCCTCTGTGGAAAAAAGGGTCAAAAATAAACACAATTCACTGGTTTTTAAAGTATTTTATTAAGGCAGCTCCGGCGTCTTCTCCTTCTCTTCTCCCTCTTCCAGGGTCTTCTGCTCTTTTGTGGGTTCTGCTCCCTCTCTGCACCGTCTTCTGCTCTTTTGCAGGGTCTTCTCCCCCTCCACGCCATCTTCTTCTGATGTTGACTCAACGTGATCTCCCGCACTAATGCTGGCTTCACGCTGTGCATTGACTTATATTGGCATGGGGCTGGGCCACCCGCTGATGTCATCTGGAGGCCCCGACCCTTATGACGCTGAGGCAGCGGGTGGCCCCGCCCCATTTCAAAATAAGTCAATGCACAGCACAGAGCCAGCATTAGTGTAGGAGATTGCGTTGAGTCAACATCGGAAGAAGAACAGAGGGAGAACACAGCGGAGAAGACCCGGCAAAAGAGCAAGAAGTCAGTAGACCCAACCGGCAGAAGAGGGAGAAGAGAAGACAGCGCAGAGAGGAGAAGAACCGGAAAGGGAGAAGACGCTGCCGGAGGAGGGAGAAGAGCCAGAGAGGGAGAAGATGCCAGAGCTGATTTAATAAAATACTTTAAAAACCTGTGTAGTATGTTTTTGTTACACTTTTTTTTAGGTGAATGGGTAGGGGTACAATGTACTCATTCACATAGGGTGGGGGGACGGGATCTGGGGGTCCCCTTGTTAAAAGGGGCTTCCAGATTCCGATAAGCCCCCGCCCACAGACCCCGACAACCACCAGCCAGGGTTGTCGGAAAGAGGCCCTTGTCTACATCAACATGGAGACAAGGTGTTTTGGGGTGGGGGGGCGCAGGACCCCCCTGCCCCAAAGCACCCACCCCCCCATGTTGAGGGCATGCAGCCTGGTATGGTCCAGGAGGGATAGAGAATAGAGACAGAGAAATGCCTGATGAGGTTTAATGCTGTGTATACAACGTTAAACAAAGTTTTTGAGCTTTTACTGATGCCTGCGTTTTTACAGCTCTAGTGCTGGGGCCTCAGAACGAGCTTAAAAACGCCTGTGCCACTTACAGCTCAAAAACATCAGTGTGTGTACGAGGCCATTGAATAACACGGAGAGACATTTTTAAGCTGTAAAAAATGTCAAAGACACGGCTGTAAAACATCCCTGTGTATGAGGCATAAGTGTCAAAGCTTTGTAGATCAGAATGGTCTAGGGTCCAGGAAATCGTAAGGACTTATCAACAAATCAAGTTATTTGCAGACACCTCCAGATTATAAGCTCTTTTTATAATAATTTTTATATTAAAGAATTATTGATACAAAAACAGGGGCTTCCTAGATAAATGAAGACAAATATGGGAAATCTGTTATAATGCATCTGACACAAGAGCTAGGCAAGTCAGCCTAGATTCCCAAGACCTGCTTAGATTTAACAAATATCTGAAACTATTAAAAGCATTGCAGGGAGCAAAGCACAGAGAATATCTCTTGAAAGCTGTAATTTAGGTAGACATTAGCTATTACAAACATGATGATCTGATGGCAGGGAAAGGGGGGGGGGGGGGGTCAGGGTCAGCTAAGGATAGTGCACTAAAAGTGTATTTATCTTTATATCTGTATAAAAATTGCAAATAAAGGTGTATACGACCACAGTGTGATTGTTCACTTTCTTTTCATTTATTGGGCTGCAGCAGTGACTATGCCAAATAGCCGCATGTATTAATATGTATTGGGGGCTTGTGAGGGTGGCCTTTTAAACATTTCCAAACCCAGCACCCATATAGAATGAAGTATAAGTAATGCAATCAGATATGCAATTAGATATGCAGGAGTACAGCCAACAGTTCACCAGGTACAGGCAGAGTTAGGTCACAGGCCAGGGCCGATAACAAATGAAGAGCAAGGTGCAAAGCAGCAGCAGAATCAGGGTCGGGGACAGGCAGACGTCAGCAAGGTACAAGCAACAAAGTATAATTTTGATTTGGGTCTGGTGCATAGGCAGATGTGCCTCCATCCCTTATAGGAAAGAAGAAAAATATTTAGCTCCTGTGGGACTTTTTACAGGTACATCTGCACAACAATTCATATGTTAAATTGTATTAAGTGTAATACAACCTAGGGAAGTTGCTGAGTGGTTGTCAGCCCCTGTGATCTGACTTGTGCTTCTGCTCTGTTGTCTAGGTACCTCTGTTGTGGGTTTGATTTGATCAGTGTGCCAATCAGAATGCTCCTTTACATTAGGTGTGCCCATCACAGGGCCACCCTACATCAGGTGCCCCCTTAACATTTTATTTGCTTATCAGCATGCCCCATTAACAAAATATGTGCCCATCAGAATGCCCCCTTAACAATATGTGCCCATCAGCATGCCCCCTTAACATAATAATATGTGCCCATCAGCGTGCCCCCTTAACATAATAATAAGTGCCCATCAGTGTGCCCCCTTAACATATAATGTGCCCATCAGTGTGCTCCTTATTTTATATTAAGGAGCACTCTGATGGGGACATTTTATGTTAAGGAGCACTCTGATGTGCCTAACAATATGTGCCTATCAGCATGCCCCTAAGAACATAAAGTGTGCCCGTCAGCATGCCCCTTATTTTATGTTATGGGGCATGCTGATGGGCATATTTTATGTTAAGGTCCACTTAGATGGGCACATTTTATGTTAAGGTGTACACTGGTCGGCACATTTTTTGTTAAGGGGCACACTGATGAGCACATTTTATGTTAAGGGGTACGCTGATGGGCACATTTTTTTGTGCCCATCTGAGTGAACCTTAACATAAAATGTGCCCATCAGCATGCCCCTTAAGAGAAAGTGTGTCCATCAGAGTGCCCCTGTAAATATCACACCACACATACCTTGAGGGCAGGCAGGGAACGCGAGCCAGCAGAGACAGCAAGCTGCAGGGGGCGGAGCTGCACCGGAAATCTTGCCGAAGGGGTAGGGTGTGCATATTATATCACACCATACCTCGTGGGTGGCAAGGTGTGAGAGCCGGGACCTGCCAGGTAATGAGCAGCAGGGGGTGGGGAGCGCACATGACATCACACCTTACCTAGCGGCTCTCACTCCCTGATAGTCAGCAGCAGGGGGCAGGGCGCACACTTAACATCATTGGTTGCTGAGATGCCCATGGTCCCAGCAATCAATGACTGCTGAGCGGCAAAAATGTGCCACTGTACATTGGCGGCCTGATGGTCTGCATAGGAACATCGTTCGGTCCGTGTTCGAACCACGGGCCGCCATTTAATGACTGCTGGCCTAGGCGACCCGACCAGAAGTGGGAGTGGGTACATGTTAAGACAAGGTACCTGTCCCCTCCCCAAAAAAAAAAAAAAAATATGGATAGAGAAGGAGGGGATGGGGGTGGAAGAAGAAAGGGAATTCCCCCTTTTTGGTGAAGTTCCGCTTTATCTTTAGCATAGCTCCCAACTGTTCCTCATTTGGAGGCTTATCTTTTGATGCCAAATCTGTCCCTCACGCAGCCTCAGTTGTCCCTCTTTTTGGTCTGATGTGTACATATGTATACAAAATGTACTATTTCAGAAGTGTAATGCTAACAAGTTTATCCAACTTCTATATTACTGCATTTGTTATTTTGAAAAGTCAATATAAAAAATAGAGGTTAAAAAAATGCACTTGTCTTTTAGTCAATAATTTTCTGCATATTAAATCTTTGTGGTTCGTATAACTGGGGTGGTGGCATGGATTTGTCCTTTACCTACATACTGTGTGCTAAAACATATCCCTCTATCATTTCAGAAAGTTGGGAGGTATGCAGTTGCTGTGGAATAGGAGATCAGCAGGTAAAAATAACCCTCATATAAGTTGCATTACCAGTGTCAATTTCATCTACATGTTGCATATTGAAATGTAATCGAATTTCTTCAAGTAGCATAACATTTCAAACTAAGAATAAAAGTGAAATTAAATCAGTAAAAACAGGCGCATAGAATAAATTATTGTACACAAGTACAGCAGAGGATGTAAATAGGGTTATCATCTAATCTGATCAAACATGTTTTAATGGGATTAAACAAGCAATGCAGTGACTATTTCCTGATTTAGTACTCTGTTTTTTTTTTCCTGTGTCATATATTCCTAATATTCAAGTCTTAATGCATTAATGATAACAACAAAAGATATACACTCACCGGCCACTTTATTAGGTACACCTTGCTAGACCCCCTTTTGCCTTCAGAACTGCCTTAATTCTTCGTGGCATCGATTCAACAAAGTGTTGGAAACATTCCTCGCAGATTTTGGTCCATATTGACATGATAGCATCACACAGTTGCTACAGATTTGTCAGCTGCACACCCGTGATGCGAATTGCCTATTCCACCACATCCCAAAGGTACTCTATTGGATTGAGGTCTGGTGACTGTGGAGGCCCATTGTAGTACAGTGAACTCATTGGGGTTGATTTACTAAAGCTTGGAAGTGCAAAATGTGGTGCAGCTCCACACAGAAACCAATCAGCTTCAAGGTTTTATGGTCAAAGCTTGATTGAACAAGCTGAGGTTAGAAGCTGATTGGCTACCATGCACAGCTGCCCCAGTTTTTGCACTTTCCAGCTTTAGTAAATCAACCCCATTGTCTTGTTAAAAAAAAAAAAACAGTGGTGAGATGATTTGAGCTTTGTGACATGCATTATCCTGCTGGAAGTAGCCATCAGAAGATGAGTACACCAATCAACCAATGAACCAGGAGTGAATTTTTTGATCGGTATGTACATTTTATACTGTTATGTTATGGATAGAGTTCGTACCGAACTTTGGGGTGTCCGTGACCCGGACCCGAACCCGGACATTTGAAAAAAAAGTTTGGGTTCGAGTTCTGGTATTTTATCACGCATGTTGAATAGCTGCAGGGCAGCCAATCAACAAGCGTTTCACTGGTTTTCCCTAGAAATGGCATGGCTGTGATTGGCCAGTACATCATGTGACCCAGCCTCTATATGAGGCTGGAGTCACAGTGCTGCATGTCACATGCTCTCTGGGTAGTGTAGGGAGAGGATGCTGCCGGTGCTGCGAGGGACAGATTGCAGATAGATAGATTGGTAGAGATTACTACTACTACTGCTTTTAGGGACAGATTGCAGATAGATAGATAGGTAGAGATTACTACTACTACTACTGCTTTTAGGGACAGATTGCAGATCTCATCCTGCATTACAGAAAGATCTGACTGGAATAGGTAGAGTCTACTGCTTAGAGGGACAGATTATTGTTCTAAAATAATTTTGCAGCCCTCTAGCACTTTCCAGGACTCTTTTACAGTCATTTTTGTGCCGAAAATTCGGGTCCCTATTGAATTCAATGGGGTTCGGGGTCAAGTTCGGTACCGAACCGGGACTTTTTTCCGAAGTTCGGCCGAACCCACCGAATCCGAACATCCACGGGTTCGCTCAACTCTAGTTATGGACCTAAGAGCGGTGGTTTGCTTTACGTCAGTTCATGACTCCTCACGAAGTTATAATGCACAAAAAGAAGAAGCTAACCCAAGGCTAGTGGGACTTTATATGAGGGCCATGACAGTGGAGTCACAGGTGTCCTCCATCCCTATGTACTGAGACAAAAGAAAGGGGAGGGTTTGGGACTTTAACCACTTCAGCCCTGGAAGGATTTCATACTTTAGGACCTGAGCACTTTTTGCGATTTGGCACTGCGTAGCTTTAACTGACAATTGCGGGGTCGTGCGAGGTTGTACCCAAACAAAATTTGCGTCCTTTTTTTCCCACAAATAGAGCTTTCTTTTGGTGGTATTTGATCACCTCTGTGTCATTTCTGATCGCCGCTATAAACAAAAAAAGAGCGACAATTTTGAAAAAAAACAAACAAACTATTTTTCTTACTTTTTGTTAAAATACAAATCCAAAAAAAATATTTAAAAAAATGTTTTCATCGGTTTTGGCCGATTTATATTCTTCCTCATATTTTTGGTAACAAAAAAATCTCAATCGGCGTTTATTGACTGGTTAGCACAAAAGTTGCCGCGTTTACGAATGATGAGAATTCATTTCTGGGGTTTTTATTTATTTATTTATTTTACTAGTAATAACGGTGATCTGTGATTTTTAGCGGTACTGCAATATTGCGGCGGACATGTCTGACCATTTTGACACTCTTTTGGGACCATTTGGGACCATACAGTGATCAGTGCTATGTAAATGCCATTGGCAGTGAAGGGGTTAACCTGGAGGGGGCGCTCTAAAGGTTAACTGTGTTCCCTCAATGTGTTCTAACTGTATGGGGGCTGGGCTGGCAGGGGGAGGGGAGTGATTACGGATTCCATATACAAGAATCCTGTGATCACAGTCCTTCCCCCTCTGTCAGAACGGAGATCAGTGTTTACTTACATGGACCTCTGTTCTTTCACTGCAGGGGGGCCATCGCGTGTAACTGGCGGAGATCGAGTCCGCCCTACCCGCTCCCTGGCCCCCCCGGAACACAGTGAGCGCGCTAGCTCACCTCCGGGGGTGCACGCGCGCTCACAATGCTAGTTATCGCAGCCGCCGTCAGTTGACTGCGTTTCGCGATAACGAACCACTTTGCCGTCGTCACGCTGTGGTGGGCGGTTGGCAAGTGGGTAGATGAAGCATGCATCCTGGAAGCACTGCTGCAATAGTGTAAATGAGTTTTATTATACATATCAATATCAACAATGGTTAAATCATGATGTACATAAATACATTAGGTACAAAAATAATTCCATATATGTACATAATGTGGGGCAAGGCACAAATTGGCAAGGTGGACAGCAAAATTCATGAAACATGTTATCAAAATTGTACAGTACAGTAAAACCTGGATGTCCAGTAATCAAAAAATTCCCATACAGTACGCATGGTGATTGTGTTAGTGGTTCGACACGTTTCATGGTCATTACCACTCATCAGGAGCAATGCGTAGGTGATATCTATATAGTGTCAAATATCAATGAGTAGGACTGAAAAAGCCATGGGGGAGAAAACGGATGACAAGTTGTCCACCCATACTTACAAATATGCTGTTACTATGAATTGGAGTAGCGACTGCGGGAAATAGGCTGGGGGGGTAAAATCTGGTGGCAAGGCAGCAGAGCACCTGCAATGGAAGTGTGGCTGGAGGAACATAGTCCAACATGTCCATAAAGGTGTAACCTTAATCATCCGTGGGATCTATAAGGAAGTGCATATATGCAAATAAATAAATACATATAGTGAATGTGTAAATGTTTAAAGGATAGTGATGAATGGATGTTACATGTCTGGAGCTAGGTTGATGTAAGAGGTATTTGTCATAAAGACAAGAAAAATGCAAGGTGGTACAAAGTGGGTGACAGGGAGGAAAAGTATCCAGGGTGAAAAATATAACAATAGTGATGATGTATAGGAAATAGAAAGCAAGTAAGCAAGACAGAAGTGGGATTGTGAAACTAACATAGGGTGTGCTCCAAGCAGGAAAACTGAATAATCATTACTTGAAATAGCCATGTGAAAAACGTGTATGCTTTATAATCCGCGCTTATGGTTTAAAATTATAATATTATTGTCACGTACATCAGCCCTATGAGCCTCTTCCAGCTCCAGGAGCCGATGTATGTGAAAAACGTGCTCCAGTGATGGTGCACCACTGCCCAGAGGCGTAACTAGAACCTTTAGGGCCCCAGTGCAAGAAATTATGAAGGGCCCCCTGACCCCTGGCCAGGGCCCTTCCCTCTTCCCACTGATCCTGGGGCCCTTTACTCCTATTGCGGGTCCCTTTACCGCAGCAGGGCCCTTTCACAAGTTCTGCAGCGAGCCCCCTTTCTGCCATCTTCGGGCCTTCCCATGGTGGTGAAATGCCAGGGCCCAGTCACAATTGCAAATGGTGTCAGTAGTTTTTAATTTTGTTATTTTTTTACCATTTCATTTTATTTTTTTTACAATTTTATTTTTACAATTTTTTTAGGAGCCCTGTTGGGGGGCTTTGATGAGATATCAGGGGTCTAAACAAACCTCAGCTCTCAATTTTAGTGTTGAGCGAACCCGGACTGTAACGTTCGGGTCCGTTTCAAAAAACGTTCGGGTTCGGGTTCTGGGTTCTGGTAGTTGATCACGCATGTTGAATAGCTGCAGGGCAGCCAAATCAACAAGCGTTTCACTGGTTTGCCCTTAGAAGCCATCACAGCCATGCCTACTAATGGCATGGCTGTGATTGGCCAGTGCATCATGTGACTCAGCCTCTTTATGAGGCTGGAGTCACAGTGCTGCATGTCACATGCTCTTGGGTTAGTGTAGGGAGAGGATGCTGCCGGCGTTTTTGTGAGGGACAGATTGCAGACATTTTAACATTTGATCCTGCATCCTGAGATTACTACTACTGTTGCTCTGAGGGACAGATTGCCGAAATTTGAGATTTCACATACTGCTGCTTTGAGTGACAGATTGCAGATCAAACTCTGCATAACACAACGATCGCTACAATCGTACACAACGATCAGATTGTGGGAGTAATTTGAGATTTCACATACTGCTGCTTTGAGTGACAGATTGCAGATCAAACCCTTCATAACACAACAATCGTTACGATCGTACACAACGATCAGATTGTGGGATCGTACACAACGATCAGATTGTGGGAGTAATTTGAGATTTCACATACTGCTGCTTTGAGCGATCTGACTGCACTAGGTAGAGGCTTCTGCTTAGAGGGACAGATTATTGTTCAAAAATCATCTCCTAGTTCTAAAGGGAGAGGTTCTAGCTGCAGCTGTAAGTGACACATTATTGTTCAAAAATCAACTCCTAGTTTATTTGATTTTAATTTATTTTCCCTATCCCCATTTTTTTGTAGGGCACTTGCCTACTCTTACCCCCATTTTACTTCCTTTTGCAGCCCTCTAGCACTTGCCAGGACTTTGTTACAGCCATTTTTGTGCCTAAAAGTTCGGGTCCCCACTGACTTCAATGGGGTTCGGGGTCAGGGATAACGTTTGGGCAACGTTCGGTGCCGAACCCGGACTTTTTCCCAAAGTTCTTTCAGACCCGCAGAACCCTAACATCCAGGTGTTCGTTCAACTCTACTCAATTTCCATCTGTATAGCCTCAGCTGCACAGAATGAATGGACAGTAATAGCTGTGCACCGAGCCTCCACTTCATTCAGAAATGGAAGTATAATAAAAACAGTTTACTATGCTTCAGTTAAGAATGAACCATTTGGTACCAATAACTGACTCTGTTCAGTCAGAAAAGGAAGGAGCCGGCAAATGACAAATTTACCGACCCGTTCCCATCTCTCCATCATGACACATCATCTACAGCAGCTGGCAGGAGAGAGGAGGGGGGAAGACAGCAGCTCTGTGGGGAGGACCAGGGAGGCACACAGGGACCCCGGGAACAGCAGAAGACAAGTAAACTGGATAGAGGAAAATTGAGGAGATTGGTTGCTCTAAATGCCACCCCCGCCATCTTTCCTATCCAGGTGTACAAGGGAGGCACAAGGACCCCCTGGACCATGGGGCCCGGTTGCAATTGCAACCCCTGCAACCCCTATCATTACGCCCCTGCCACTGCCCACCAGCCACAGATAGAATGAGAGTGCCCATGCATACAAAGGGGAGTACATGGACTCCGCTGTGGCCACCAGACACTATCACCATGCGTACTGTATGGGAATTAATTTTTTGATTACTGGACATCCAGCTTTTACTGTACGATTTTACTTAGACAATTTTGATAACATGTTTCATGAATTTTGTTGTCCACCTTGCCAACTTGTGCCCTGCCACACATTATGTACATATATGGAATTATTTCTGTACCTGTATGTATTTATGTACATCATGATTTAACCATTGTTGATATTCATATGTACAATAAAAGAACTAATTTACACTATTGCAGCAGTCTGTGCTTCCAGGATGCATGCTTCATTTAAAGTCCCAACCCCCCTCCCCCTTTTTGTCTCATAAATCTATATGCCTTAGGTAATCTTTGAGTTATGCAATTACTATTAATCGTTTCCAGTTAATATTGGGATCTTCCTGTTCTCTTGTGGCAGGAGACATGGACTGAATGTCCTGGACAGGGAAGGGCTCCCTGCTGTTTGTAGTTATGTTTCATTGTTTTATTTCCAGATCTTATTGGACCATGCATGACGATCTTATTCTTGATCTCTTGGTTTGTTTTTTCCCTTTATCCCTTTTTTTTTTACTTCTATTGGATGTATTGTTAAATATGCTAAATAAATAAATATTATAGAAAAAAACAAAGAAGATGGGTACACCGTAGTCATAAAGGGATGGAAATGGTCAGCAACAATACTCAGGTAGGTGGTGATGTTTAAACAATGCTCAATTGGTACTAAGGGGCCCAAAGTGTGCCAAGAAACATCCCCCACACCCTTACACCATCAGCCTGAACCGTTGATACAAGGCAGGATTGAACCATACTTTCATGTTGTTTATGCCTAATTCTAACCCTACCATCTGAATGTCGCAGCTGAAATCGAGACTCATCAGACCACAAAACGCTTTTCCAATGTTCTATTGTCCGATTTTGGTGAGCCTGTCCAAATTGTAGTCTCCGTTTCCTGTTCTTAGATGACAGGAGTGGCACCCAGTGTGGTCTTCTGTTGCTGTAGCCCATCTGCTTCAAGGTTCGATGTGTTGTGCATTCAGAGAAAGTATTCTGCATACCTTGGTTGTAACGAAGGGGTTATTTGAGTTACTGTTACCTTTCTATCATCTCAAACCAGTCTGTCCATTCTCCTATGACCTCTGACATTAACAAGGCATTTTCATTCAAACAACAGCCACTCACTGGATATTTTCTCTTTTTACAACCATTCTCTGTAAACCCTAGAGATGGTTGTGCGTGAAAATCCCACTAGATCTGCAGCTTTTGAAATACTCAGACCAGCCCATCTGGCACCAACAACCATGCCACATTCAAAGTCACTTAAATCCCATTTTTTCCCCAGTCTGATACTCGGGTTGAACTTCAGCAAGACGTCTTCACCACGTCAAGACGCCTAAATGCATTGAGTTACTGCCATGTGATTGGCTGATAAGGAGAGAGAGAGATGGATGAGAGAAAACACAGATCGTTCTTCAGAAACCAAAGCAAGTATGAACAATCTCTAAATATACTGATACTTGGGCATATAGCTGTGTCAGCAGGGGCTGCTGCCTGCCTGTTTTCTCCATTTCAAAATGCCCCTCCCTGTTGGTTGCTAGAATGTTGGCAGCCACCAGCATCCTAGCAACCAATGCCATCTTGCTACACTGCACAGTGTAAGGCTTGTGCCAGAAGCGGACAGAATTTGCATCATGGAAGTCTGCCTCTGTTTAGACACCAATACTTCTGACCAAGGTTTTTTTTGTCTCAGCAATTTCTGGCTCACTATTTTATGAAGTTCTTCACAAAATAGTATGAATTATGCCGAAAGGCATAAGTGATGGAAGTGTTTTATTTAACCACTTCAGCTCCGGAAGGTTTATCCCCCCCCTCCATGTCCAGGCCATTTTTGCGATAAGGCACTGTGTTAATTTTACTGACAATTGCACAGTCGTGCAATGCTGTAGACATATAAAATGCTTGTCCCCTTTTTTCCCTACAAATAGAGCTTTCTTTTGGTGGTATTTGATCACCTCTGCGATGTTTATTTTTTGTGCTATAAACAAAAACAGACCGACAATTTTGAAAAAAAAAACAATATTTTTTACTTTCTGCTATAAAACACATCCAATAAAAAAAAATGTAAAAAATCAAATTTCTTCATCAATTTGCATCAATATATATTCTCCTACATATTTTTTGTAAAAAAATCCCAATAATCGTATATTGATTTGTTTGCACAAAAGTTCAAGCATCTACAAACTGTGGGATTTTTTTTTTTCATTTTTTTTTTACTAGTAATGGCTGTGATCAGCAACTTATAGCAGGACTGCGATATTGGGGCGGACAGATCGGACACCTAACTGACACTTTTGACACTTTTTGGGGACCAGTGACACTAATACAGTGAACAGTTCTAAAAAAAAATATGCACTCTAACTGTACTAATTACACTGTCAGAGAAGGGGTTAACATCAGGGGTGATCAAAGGGTTAACTGTGTTCCCTGGGAGTGCTTTTTAACTGTGTGGGGGATGGTTGCACTGCAGGAAGGCAAAGATCCGTGTTTCTGCTTAGCAGAAACTCCGCTTGATCAGTACTGCATGCTACAGCCAGCAATGCTGATCTGTATATTCTCACAGAGGGGAAGTCTTTCCATTGTCAGAATACAACGTTGCAACGGAGAGGATTCCTTCATCCACCTAGACCTAGAGTGTTTAGATGAGGGAATCGGTTAAGTTTGTTTCATCCAACCTGCTGGTTGAATGAATAAAAATTTACCCATCTATGGGCTGCCTTAAAGAGTTGGTCCTATGCTGAGGCAAGCAATACTGTATACAAAGGGGGTCATTTCCGAATACAGGGGACACTGGTGCTCGGATTTTATAGGGGAGGGGGTGGCCCGTGGTCCCCACCCAGCCAGACACCCCAGCCAGCCATCCATCCATCCGACCACCACTAAACCCCCTACCCACCCCGTCGAAGCCAGCCCCACACGTACCTTTATCCTTGCATCTCTCTCCCTGGGTCCTGGCAGTCTTCTCCCAGCCAATCAAGAGTCCTGGAATCCGGCCAATGGGCTCTTAGCACTACCAACCAATTGGGTCTCAGGACCCGCTGATTGGCTGTGATTGGGCAGAAGGAAAAACAAAAAGACATTAGCAAATATTAATTGGCCACAACTGGGAGGGCTCAGGGCGCAGTGCTCTGAGCCCCAAGCCCACCCTTTTTTTAAGCCAATTAGAGCCTCAGAACCATGTGCTTCCAAAAAAAAAAAAAAAACATTGAAATCAATGCATCCTGGGCCCCGCATGGGGGGGGGGGGGGGTTGGGGCAGCGTCTGTGCGTCCTGCATGGACTACTGCATACTACTGTCCCAGACCCCTTCATAAAATGCATTTGCGATATGGCAATGCGTTCATTTAATTGACAATTGCGCAGTCATGCAACGCTGTACCCCAATAAAATTGATGTCATTTTTTTCCCCACAAATAGAGCTTTATTTTGGGGGTATTTGATCATCTCTGCATTTTTTATTTTTACACTATAAAAAAAAGACCGACAAATTTGAAAAAAAAAAAACAATATTTTTTATTTTCTGCTATAAAACACATCCAATAATGTGTATAATCACAGTGGGAGTGAGTCACTGTCGGATCATGTATATATACCTGATCCAGCGCACAGGTGCCACAAAGGGTTGCCACATCATCCCTTTAATCCAGGACACACATGAATTACACCGATTCTGTGGCTGATTAAGATGGTAATTAAACTCACTTGGTGCCTCATCTGAATTCAATTAGCCTCAGAACCTGTGTAATTTATATGTGTCCTGAATTAAAGGGATGATGTGGCAACTAGGGTTGCCACATCATCCCTTTAATCCAGGACACATATTAATTACACAGGTTCTGTGGCTGATTAAGGTGGTAATTAAACTCACTTGGTGCCTCATCTGCATTAAATTAGCCTCAGAACAACCTGTGTAATTCATATGTGTCCTGGATTAAAGGGATGATGTTGCAACCCTTGTGGCAACCCTAGTGCCACCCTGTAGCAGTAAAACTGCTATAGGGCAGTCCTGAACAGGTTAAAGTGCATACCCTGTGTAAAAAAAGATATGTGCACTTGCCTTTTTAAATCCAGTCTGGTCACATGATCCTGCAGCCCCAGCCCCCCTGGGAATATTCACCAATGACTGTGAATTCAGGAAGCTATGACATCACCCATAGGCTCCCATGGCCCAGCCATTGTTGATGCTCCCTCCTTTCCCCTGCAGCAGCTGCTCACACAGGGAGCCAGAGTTGCAGGATTTTGTGACCAGATCAAAACTGGATTAAAAATAGGTAGGTACATGTAGCCCCCTGGTCCTAAACTGGGGTTATAATTTAATTGTCGTTTTTGGCTGTGCTGTAAACAGCTCAGACTGATTGTACAGTGTATCTGGTCTTTCCCTAATCTCAATTGGGTTGTGCATTTCTCACTGTCACCAGTAGGTGTCACTGGTACCACAGGCCAGTATGAGAAGTACAACTAGGTTGAGCTATGAATATTTATTGTTCTTCCAGCCAGTCCAGTAGGAGGTTCTCAGCTGCTGGAGCATTCTGGGAGAGGATATTTATTTGGGCTGGGCCATGTGCTTGCTCTCTCTTGCCTCAGGCCCTATTGGCCTGAGGACATACGGCTGAAGTGAACTCTGCAAGTAGGCCCAGAAGCCTGTCTGGGGCCTACTAATCCTGAGGTGGTCCTTTGGCTGTCTTGCCCAGCGTGGAAAAAGCCAAGCCAAGCTGAGAAGATCCAGGGGAGGACCCTTGCTAGAGAGAGCCAGAATGAAGGCTGGTCTCCCAGGAGGGCCTGGTGACTCGTTTGGCGGACACACCTACATCTAAAATGTGCTTACGGTGTTGCCTGGTTAAAGGTTATGACACTGTGAAGCTGGATCTTGTTCTACATCTGAAAACGTGTTTGCAGTATCACCGGGTCGGCTTATAGGTTCTTGTACTGTGAAGCTGTTCTTTTTCTGGATCCAAGAAGTCTGTAAGTGATCTGCTACTGGTATCTGAGACCTCTAATCCTCTCTCCTGCTACCTCCTTTCAAGTTCTGCATCCAAGCTTTGAAAATATCAAGTGACTGGCTCCCAATTTCTGTTCCAACCTCCAGATTATAGCAATGGACTCAGCCCAGGAGTAAATGCTAGCTCGCCCCCTGCCTCTGGAGGTTACTCATAGAAACATAGAAACATAGAAAAGTGACGGCAGAAAAAGACTGAGTAGTGCATCGAGTCTGCCCCTTTTTTTTATTTTTTTATTTTTTTATTTTTTTACATTAACCTTGTTGTCTGACTATGGATTTATGTTTATCCCTAGCATGTTTGAAGCCATTTACTGTTGACTGTCTCACAACCTCTGTTGGTAGTTTATTCCAATCATCAGCCACCCTTTCAGTAAAATAATACAGTCTAAGATTAGTTTTGAACTTCCCCCCCAGTAAGTTTGAGGTCATGTCCCCGTGTTCTTGATTTTGGTTTCATATTGAAAAGACTGCCCTCCTGAACCTTATTTACCCCCTTGAGGTATTTAAAGGTTTCGATCATGTCTCCCCTCTCCCTTCTTTCCTCCAGACTGTACATATTAAGTGCCTGAAGTCGCTCTTGATATGTTTTATCCCCCAGACCTTTCACCATTTTTGTTACCCGTCTCTGAACTCGTTCTATCTTATCAATATCTTTTTGTAAGTGAGGTCTCCAGAACTGGACACAGTATTCTAAGTGAGGTCTCACTAAAGATCTATATAGAGGAATCAGAACCTCCTTCCTCTTGCTGGTGATCCCTCTACTGATACATCCCAGAATTCTATTTGCTTTTCCCACTGCCTGGTTACACTGTTTGCTCATTTTGCAATCATCTGAAATAAGCACCCCCAAATCTTTTTCTTCTGTAGTGCTGGCTAACACTGTGCCCCCAATGCTGTACTCTCTAAGGGGATTCTTTTTCCCTAAATGCATTATTTTACATTTAGAAATATTGAACTGCAGTCTCCACTGCTTTGACCAATCTTCCAGCAATGCCAAATCATGTTCCATGTTACAGACACCTCCAGGGATATCAACCCTACTACACACCTTTGTATCATCAGCAAAGAGACATACATTGCCCAGAAAACCTTTAGTTATATCACTTACATATAGGTTAAATAGAACAGGACCCAGTACAGAGCCTTGTGGTACTCCCTACCTTCAGAAGACCCAGGGGGGCTACATACACATCTATTTTTTACATAGGAAATGCAGGAAAGGTAAGAGGAAGGGGGACGGAACATATTTAACAATAATTAGCTTGATGCTTCTCTTTTGCTTTAAAATGTGTTAGCTATAATTCATTAGTCAAGTCTACCTAAATCTGCTAGTCAAACACTACTGTCTCCCCAGACTTACAATGCTGCTGTCCAAGGGGATCTCCAATGCTCCTCCATCCAGAGTGATGACACCCTAAGTACAGACAGTTACTGGCCAGATCACCAGGAGAAATAAGGAAAAATAAGCCTAAAAAAAGAAAAAAGAAACCTAATGCAGCCACCACATCTAAGGATTGGTAAGCTGAAATATATTTCATTTTTGTTTTATTGTTTGATACCACTTTAACCACTTGCCGACCCGACCGCCCGCCGCAGCGTGACGGCGACAAGGTGGCTCGTTATCGCAAACCGCCGTCACCTGACGGCGGCCGCGATAACTAATGTTGTGAGCGCGCACGCTCACTGTGTTCGGGAGGGCCAGGGAGCGGGTAGGGCGGACTCGATCTCCGCCTGCTACCCGCGATGGCCCCCCGCAGCGAGAGAACGGAGGTCCGTGTATGTAAACATATGTATATGAAAGCTGTGATCATCCCCTTTCCCCAGCCAGGGCAGCCCACACACAGTTAGAACACGCCCAGGGAACACGGTTAACCCTTAGAGCGCCCCCTGAAGGTTAACCCCTTCACTGCCAATGGAATTTACACAGTAATCAGTGCATTTTTATAGCACTGACCGCTGTATAAATGCCAATGGTCCCAAAAAAGTGTCAAAATGGTCCGACATGTCCGCTGCAATATCGCAGTACCGCTGATCGCCGCCATTACTAGTAAAAAATAAAAAAAAATTAAAAACCCCAGAAATTAATTCTCATCATCCGTAAACGCGGCAACTTTTGCGTAAACCAATCAATAAACGCCGATTGCGATTTTTGTTTTTTACCAAAAATATGAGGAAGAATATAAATCGGCCAAAACCGATGAAAAAAAATGTTTTTTTATATATTTTTTTTGGATTTGTATTTTAGCAAAAAGTAAGAAATTTGTGATTTTTTGCAAAATTGTCGCTCTTCTTTTGTTTATAGCGGCGATCAGAAATGATGCAGAGGGGATCAAATACCACCAAATGAAAGATCTATTTGTGGGGGAAAAAGGACGCAAATTTCGTTTGGGTACAACGCCGCACGACCGTGCAATTGTCAGTTAAAGTGACGCAATGCCGAATCGCAAAAAGTGCCCTGGTCCTAAAGTGTGAAATCCTTCCGGGGCTGAAGTGGTTAAGTAAAGGTTACCCTTGTTATATACACTATATCGTCAAAAGTATTGGGACACCTGCCTTTACTCATGCATGAAATTTAATGACATCCCAGTCTAAAGCCCCGTACACACGGGACGACGATCGCATACAACAGGTCGTACTAACGACCGTTGTATGTGATATCGATCGTTCGTATGCGTGATTAGAACAGTCGAACATACGACGGCCCTACAAGGGAGTTGTATGAGCAGACTAGAAAACTTGGTCGTACCAACAAGCTCTCATACGACCGTTGTATCGTGTGTACAGAGCAGTTGGTACAACAAAGTTGTATTGTGCAAAACACGCATGCTCCAAAGTCAGGAATGGCTGGATGCTAATTACATGCACCTGAACGTTCTTCTGCGGTCGTACGATCATGTAGTGCAGTTAGTATGCTACATACAACAGCCAACATACGATCTGACACGATCGTACATGCGATCATCGTCCCGTGTGTACGTGGCTTTAGTCTGTAAGGTTCAATGTTGAGTTCGCCCACCCTTTGCAGCTATAAAAGATTCAACTCTTCTGGGAAGGCTGTCCACAAGGTTTAGGAGTGTGTCTATGGGAATGTTTGACCGTTCTTCCAGAAGTGCATTTGTGAGGTCAGGCACTGATGTTGGACGAGAAGGCCTGGCTCGCAGTCTCCGCACGAATTCATCCAAAAGGTGTTCTATTGGGTTGAGGTCAGGACTCTGTGCAAGCCAGTCAAGTTCCTCCACACCTAACTCGCTCATCCATGTCTTTATGGACCTTGCTTTGTGCACTGGTCCAAATCATTTGGTGGAGGGGGGATTATGGCATGGGGTTGTTTTTCAGGGGTTGGACTTGGCCCCTTCGTTCCAGCGTAGGGAACTTTTAAGGTGTCAGCATACCAAGACATTTTGGGCAATTTCATGCTCCCAACTTTGTGGGAAAAGTTTGGGGATGGCCCCTTCCTGTTCCAACATGACTGCCCACCAGTGCACAAAGCAAGGTCCATAAAGACATGGATGAGCAAGTTTTGGGTGAAGGAACTTGACTGGCCTGCACAGCGTCCTGACCTCAACCCAATAGAACACCTTTGGGATGAATTAAATTGGAGACTGCGAGCCAGGCCTTCTCGTCCAACATCAGTGCCTGACCTCACAAATGCGCTTCTGGAAGAATGGTCAAACATTCCCATAGACACTCTCCTATACCTTGTGGACAGCCTTCCCAGAAGTGTTGAAGCTGTTATAGCTACAAAGGGTGGGCCAACTCAATATTGAACCCTACGGACTAAGACTGGGATGCCATTAAAGTTCATGTGCGTGTAAAGGTGTCCCAATACTTTTGACAATATAGTGTACTTCACCTCCATACACTAGGATTCTCTGCGCCAAAGACTGACCTCCCTGTGCTAAAGGCCTCATGCATACAGGATGTTTTTTGACTGTTTTACAGCAGCTGTTTTTAGCTGCAGACATTTTTTTCTACAGTCAGTTAATAAACCCTCCGTCATGTTATCCTATGTGTTCATGCACATACAGGCTGTTATCAAATGTTATCAACTGTTTTTAGCAGTGACATTTTTGAGCTGTAAAAAAACCCCAAGACCTCATACACATGGGCGTATGTTTAAAAATAAGCAAAACATCGGGTCCGACGTCAGGGAAAAATCTGCATTTTTTTTTTCGGCGTTTTGCATCGGCGTTAATGAGCGTTAGTGAGCGTCGACGTCAATAGGCGTTTTTAAAAAAAAAAAACATTCCTCTGCTAATTTTTATCCAGAAAACGCTGGTGTCAAAAACGCCGGTTAACGCCGGTACGGCGTTAATGAGCGTTTTTCGGCGTCAATATCGCCAAAAGGTTACAGCCTCGGAACGAGCTGGTCCCGCGTTCTAGTTACAGCTCACTAACGCCGACGCCCTCTACTGCTAAAAAACATCAGTGTTTTTAGGGGGCCATAGAATAACATGGAGAGCTGTAAAAAATGCCCAAAAACGTGGCGTCAATAAACGCCCGTGTATGAGGGCTGTGGGTTCTGAGAGACGTTTTTCAGCTCTAAAAACGTTCAAACGATCAAAAACGCTCAAAAATGTTGATCCCCCAACGTTTTTGGACGTTTTAGACCAATTGAAAGAACAAAACAAAAACAAAACTCTGGCCCTTTAAAAATGCGAAAAAACGGCGGTAATATAATGCTGGTAAAAGCTGAAAACAACATCCCTGATAAGCTACTGACGTTTTTTGGATTTTCTGTGTGCATGAAGCCTATCAGCAAGCACAAGAGCAATGTATCGAAGTCTTCCTTAACCACTTCAGCCCCGGAAGGATTTCACACTTTAGGACCAGAGCACTTTTTGCGATTCAGCACTATGTCGCTTTAACTGACAATCGCGCAGTACCCAAACGAAATTTGCGTCCTTTTTTTCCCACCAATAGAGCTTTCTTTTGGTGGTATTTGATCACCTCTGAGTCATTTCTGATCGCCGCTATAAACAAAAAAAGAGCAACAATTTTGCAACAAAAAACACTTTTTCTTACTTTTTGCTAAAATACAAATCCATAAAAAATATACATTTTTTTTTTGATCGGTTTCTTCCTCATATTTTTGGTAAAAAAAAAAAAAAAAGGCAATCGCCGTTTATTGATTGGTCTGCGAAAAAGTTGCCACGTTTACGAATGATGAGAATTAATTTCTGGGGTTTTCATTTTATTTTTTAATATTTTTTTTTTTTACTAGTAATGGTGGCGATCTGCGATTTTTAGTGGTACTGTGATATTGCAGCGGACATGTCGGACCATTTTGACACTTTTTTGGGACCATTGGCATTTATACAGCGATCAGTGCTATAAAAATGCACTGATTACTGTGTAAATGACATTGGCAGTGAAGGGGTTAACTTGGAGGAGGCGCTCTAAGGGTTAACTGTGTTCCCTCAGTGTGTTCTAACTGTATGGGGGCTGGGTTGGCAGGGGGAGGGGAGTGATCACGGCTCCCATAAACAGGAAGCCTGTGATCACAGGCTTTCCCTCTCTGTCAGAAGGGAAATCCGTGTTTACATATACGGACCTCCGTTCTTTCACTGCGGGGGGCCATCGTGGGTAGCTGGAGGAGATCGTGTCCGCCCTACCCGCTCCTTGCCCCCCCCCGGAACAGAGTGAGCGTGCCTCTAGTGGTGCGCGCGCGCTCACAATAATAGTTATCGCGGCCGTCCTCAGGTGACGGCGGTTTGCGATAACGAGCTACTTTTCCGTCGTCACGATGCGGCGGGCGGTCGGCAAGTGGTTAAAGTGATTGTAAAGTCAATTTTTTTTTTTTTTAAAAATTGAAATAACAAACATGTTATACTTACCTGCTCTGTGCAGTTGGTTTTGTACAGAGCAGCCTGGATCCTCCTCTTCTCGGGTCCCTCTTCGCTGCTCCTGGCCCCTCCCTCCTATCGAGTGCCCCCACAGCCAGCAGCTTCCTATGGGGGCACCCCAGCCGAGTCAGAGCTCCCCTGAATGGCTGACTGACTTTGATTGACAGCCGCGGGAGCCAATGGTGTGTTTAAGCCAATCAGGAGAAGTTTCCCACATGGCTTAGACACTCATGGACATCGCTGGAGAGAGATAGGGCTCAGGTAAGTATTAGGGTGTGCCAGGGGGGCTGTTATACACAGAAGGTTTTTTTCTCTTAATGCATAGAAATAATAAAAAAAAAAAACCTTCTGTCTTTACAACTCCTTTAACTCAGATGTATTCCTAAGGTTTGTATCTCTTTACCCTTCTACCTATATAATGTATTCCTGACTCAGCATTAAAAAAAAAAAAAAAGCTATTGATTGGCAAACATTTGTGGCAGCAGGCCATCCAGTGCAAGCACGCCCTGGGGTCTTAGTCCTGGGGATTTCCACAGCTGCCTCATTCGAGGCCTTCTTAGTAGCCCAGGGGATACAAAAAGAATCCGGTAGAGCAGTGCAGGGTTAACTCCTGCCTGGCCTGACATTTCATCATGCACAGCAATCTACAATACAGTGTTCAGTCTGTTCTGAAGAAGTTAAACTTTTCATCCTGCCACTTCATCTCCGCCACTCCCCCTGACAATTGATTAAGGAGGTGGAACAAGTAGAGAAAAGCAAGTATTCAGTGATCAGCTGCAATCTGGTATGTTTATTTGTGTGTTGTAGAAATAGGTCTGCAGAACTGTGCACATTGACTTTGTGTATTATACTTTAAAGCGTAGCCTGCAGAGTGCGTCTTGCTGATTCTTGATGTTTGTCTTTGCACATAATGGCTGTCTTACACTTTTACAATGTGACTTTGCAATCATTATGCATGCTTTTCGTTGTCAAAATGCACATACTTCCGATGAGATTTTCTGCACTGGATTCATTGTGAGATGGATCCGGTTTTGGGAATATATGCATCTCTTGGGATGAAGTTAACCTACAAGTTCCATCATGCTGAGAAGTGAAGTTCCTATCTGAAATGTCACTTGATCTACTACAAATGTGCTTTATTCTTCTTGAGCTGAAGGAATAGGATTCTGTAGTTTTGAGACAGCCTAGGAAGCCACATAGCGGTCATAAAAGACTACACCTGATACTTGGGTTGTTTATTAGAGAAATACACATGTGGTCATTGATGACCACCTTCTGAACATGGCTTGCTCTTAAAGAGGAAGTAAACCCTGATGGGGTTTACTTCCTCTATGTCCCCCTGTAAAGTAGAAACATAATGGGCTACTATGCATCGCATAGTAGCCCATTATGTGTCACTTACCTGCAAACGAAGCCTGCGATGTCCCCTGTGCTGGCAACGTCCATCTTCAGCCCCTCTTCCTTCCAGGGCCACGACTCCGGCTCTGTGACTGGCCGGAGTCGCGTGACGTCACTCCCGTGCATGTGCGCAGGAGCCGCCAGTCATGCCACGATCACAGTGGAGAAACGGCACGGAGGCCGTCTCTTCACTGCGCATGTGCCGAATGCCGTCGGCACAACTAGGGCACCTACAGGTAAGCTAGAGTTGCCACCTCATCCCTTTTAAACCCGAACACATATTAATTACACAGGTTCTGTGGCTGATTAAGGTGGTAATTAAACTCGGTGCCTTATCTGTATTAAATTAGCCTCAGAACCTGTGTAATTCATATGTGTTTGGGTTTAAAGGGATGAGGTTGCAACCCTAAGGTAAGCCTTATTATAGGCTTACCTGTAGGTTAAAGTGGTTGTCACGAGTTGACAACCACTTTAAGACCTGATTCACAGCTTTGAATTTTTAGTGCGTTTTGCAGATTTGCACTACAGAACATGTTCCATAGAAAACCATGTTGAATGGACTATAAAGCAAATCTGCAAAAAGCACTAAAAACGCATAGGTGTGAATCAGGCCTAAATCAGTATGAAACCCAAAAGCAAACATTTTATTATATTGCAGCTTACCAATTCTTAGATGTGATGGCTGCATTAGTTGTCTTTTTTAGGCTTTATTTTCCCCTGGTGATCCAGCCAGTAAGCCTGTTGTTTTTCAACAGAACAAGCTCTCTTGCAGATGTAGCAGTTAGGGGGTTGAGACAAACCATTTAACACTGGCAGGGGTGCATACAATGATCAACTTTTATTTATAGGCGTGTCTAAATAGTTTGGTGAATGGTCTGATATCTCAAAGGCAGCATGGACCAGGAGCACACGCATGCACATGGCTATCCAGAGACATGTTGAGAAGCGCCACATAGCGTGGAGTAGACATGACTGTGAGAGTAAATCCACTGCGGGTAGTCAAACGTAGTCAGTGTGAGAGTTAAGACCCATACACATGGTGTGACGGTCGTATAAAAACGGCCGTAAAACCTCTTGTTGTAACGATCTTAGTATGTGCCATTAGAACAGCCGCAGTGCGATGGTCGTACAACAGAAGTTGGATGAGCAGACTAGAAAACTTTGGTTGTACAACAAGCGATCGTAGGACCGTTGTATCATGTGTACATAGAAGTTGGTCCAATAAGTTGTATGTGCAAAACACGCATGCTCAGAAGTCAGGAAAGCCCGGAAGTGTCAGTTTGTGTAATCCTACGTTTCTTATTCACAAATCACATTCACCTGAACTTCCTCGTTATACGCTCGTAACACGTCACCACGTTAGGCTTGGTCGTTCAATCGCTTAGTGCACGTCAGTACACAAGACACAACAGCCGACATACGACTTGGGACGTTCAGTCGTATGACCGTCGCACCATGTGTACGAGGCTTTAGGGTTACAGCACTATGAATCAATGAGTGAACATCAAGTTCTGCTACAAATTGGGGAAACCGGCGACAGAGACACATGAAATGTTGATGCAAGTGTATGGGACGGAAGTAGGGTTGCAACATCATCCCTTTAATCCAGGACACCTATGAATTACACAGGTTCTGTGGCTGATTAAGGTGGTAATTAAACTCACTTGGTGCCTTATCTGCATTAAATCAGGCTCAGAACCTGTGTAATTCATATGTGTCCTGGATTAAAGGGATGATGTGGTAACCCTAGACAGAAGCCATGAGCAGAAAATGTGATCATGGCTTCCTGAGCCTGAGGCTCTAATTGGCTTCAGAAAGGGTGGGCTCAGGGCACAGAGCACTGCGCCCCGAGCCCACCCACATGTGTTGTGTGCGGCGGTGGCTGGAGCGCAGAGAAGGAGGAGGAGGCGGTGGGAACTGAGGGCAGCCAATGAGTGTGCAGTCTCCGGCGGTGAAGCACACTGCAGCCTAGCTCTGTCCACCTGGCTGCTCTCCTACTGCTTCGTCCATCTGCTGTGCAAGGACTTCACGGTGGCCGAGAAGGAGGGAAAGTCGCGACCATGGATGGGGTAAGTGGGAACCTGGCGGTGGGGGGGGGGGTTAGCTGCCCCTCCAAAAATATGGAGCACCAGCCTCCACTGTTCAAAGATTTATTCAGCAATCCCATGATGACAGCAACATTTTGGAGCCTCGCAGGACCCCTTAGTCTGGCATGTGTTCACATGCCCAATGAAAGGGTCCTGCGTTGCTCTGAAACGTTGCTGTTTGCTGTAACAATGTGATTGCTGAATAAAGCTTTGGACATTTTTTGGAGACCCGTGGTGTGCTGGTGACATTCCTTGTTTTGATTGCTCACGGTTCCAGCTGGTGGTCAGTTCAGCACCCACTTAGACATACAGCCACTTTTACAGGAACAAGTGTGATGGTGCTTTCTGAATGGTCACGCAGCATCCTGGGACCTGTGACATGTCCCAGAAGGTTGCTAAACATCTGCTCAGATCGGCAGGGATTCAGGAATTTGCATGGTCACCTTCTGAATGCATGGAAGCCACTCTCTGAAAAGCGATCCACTGAGTGTGCAGCAGTGTGAACTGGTGCTTTCTATTTTGTCTTTGTTTATTGCACTGAACTGTTCCTATTCTTTTTGCAAATTATAATAAATACATTCAATGGTAATATACTCAGTTGTTCTGCAGTTTGTAAATGTACAACCAGCCCAGAATCTAATGAAGCACTGTGCCAATAATGTCTTCTTCCAGGAAGCACATTTCTTTGGAAAACCTGATCAGGACTCCTAGGATCCTCCTTGAAGAGTACAAATCATCCTGCAGAGGGATCTCGTCCAGTGCTGGTTTTCTTTCGTGCTCTCACAGAGTACACACATCAGCTGCCAGAAAAGTCAACTTCCACTAAATACACACATCAGCTGCTAGAAAAGTCAACTGCAACTTCAACAATGTACTTTGGTTTAATATGTCTCTTGAAGCAAGGACTCCGGAGTGGAGGAGTGAAAAGGAAAGCTTTTACCAGTATTGGCTGTGTGTATAGGACAGGTGGGAAGGGTGCAGGAGCCTTTGGGAAAAGGGATCTCTCCCAACTTCACAGGACACAACCTGTCTCATTAACTTTATTCAGACGCCTGGCCAGCCAATCGTACTCAACTGCGGACATCACCTCTGCTCATTATCATGATGTATTCCAAGTTTCAGTGCAGGAACCTGAGCAGGTCTGGGGGAGTGCGGCGAACAACATCACATGGTTCAAACCATGGAGCAAAATTATGGACAACTCCAATCCCCCATTCACAAAATGGTAAGTGCATGGGATCACAGAAGGCTTGAACTTTTTTTTTGCATTGAGGCTTCTTGCCTAAAAGTATAAGTTGCGTAACAAGTTGCTAGAGAACTACAACACCCAGCATGTCCTAGCAGTATGATTAGACTTCCACATACATTATCTATACATGTTGGGTCCCTGTTTGGTACCAGTTATCACGCAGGCATAACTCCCAAATTTCTGAAATGAGAGAGGACACCTTTTAGCACAATGTAGGACAACTCCCCAGCCGCCTCCTTAAAATCAGAGCAGTAAGGACCTGTTTGCACCTCATCGCACTGCACCAATGTACGTGGAGACATACTGCATTAGCCTTATGCGCACTGGGCGTTAAGCCTAGGTTTACACTATCCGACAATAAAACGGTCTGACTTTGATCCTACTTTGCTCTGCGATTTACGGTTCTACATCAATCCAATTTCGATCCGACTTTGATATTGACAACACCAGGCACCTTGTGCTCTGGGAATCTTGAAGGGGAACTACACGCCAAATTAAAAAAAAAAAAAAAAAAAAACATGGGGTCCCCCTCCAGGAGCATACCAGGCCCTTTGGTCTGGTATGGATTTTAAGGGGAACCCCAACGCTGAAAAAACGTTGTAGGGTTCCTCCAAAAATCCATACCAGACCCTCATTCGAGCATGCGGCCTGGTATGGTCTGGGGGGGCTCGTTCGTCCCCAGCCCTTTCTTGGCCTTCCAGGCTGTGTGCTCAGATAAGGGTCTGGTATAGATTTTGGGGGAACCTTGCGCTGTTTTTTTTGGCATTATGGTTCCCCTTAACCACTTAAGGAACAAGCCTCTTTTTGAGATTCAGTGTTTACAAGGTAAAATCTTTTTTTTTTTTTTTTGCTAGAAAATGACTTAAAACCCCCGAACATTATATATTTTTTTTCGAACACCCTAGAGAATAAAATGGTGGTCGTTGCAATACCTTATGTCACACCGTATTTGCAAAGCCAAACCATAAGGTTAGCTAAATTTTTTCCATATTGTGAAAGATAATGTTACGCCGAGGAAATTGATACCCAACATGTCATGCTTCAAAATTGAGCCAGCTCGTGGAATGGCGACAAACCATAACACTTAAAAATCTCCATCAGCGACGTTTAAAAATTTCTACAGGTTACCAGTTTTGAGTTAAGGACTGGATCTAGTGCTAGAATAATTGCTCTTTCGCTAACAATCGTGGTAATACCTCACATGTGTGGTGTGAACATCGTTTTCATTTGCGGGCGTGACTTATGTATGCGTTCGCTTCTGCATGTGAGCTTGTCGGAGCGCTTTTAGTTTTTGTTTTCTTATTTATTTTACTTTTCATTTTTTTATTTTTACACCATCCTTTAAAAAAAAATAAACAATAAAGTGCAAATGCATAAATATATCAAAATTCAAATTAAATAATATGTGTAAATCCTTTAAGTCCATATGCACACAAAAATAGCAAAATATCGCCTTTTTTAAGTGAAATTTATTAAAAGTAGTGCACTTACATAATCCAGATAAAAATGAGCTCAAACACAGAAATGCCATCAATAAGAGAAGCACAACAGCCTGCAGTCTGTAGTACCCAACGCGTTTCATCCGCTAAGATATCCTCTGGGGTTACTGACCCTCGAAACCGCTGTGCTTATATACCCCTATCGATATACTTAGGGCCCCTGTTGTTAACAAAGCAACTTTTGCCTTACGCAAGATAAAAGTGTGGCGTGCTTTCCATGGCTCACTTCCGGAAGTCAGTCAGCGGGCCAAGCCTCATCACCAGACTACAACGTGCAGGATGAGGGAATGTGGACGTAGACACGCATGTCACGCCTTCATTCGGAATCTCATTGTGGCCAGGCCTCGCTCTTAAACCCACTATACGGGGAAGACATGACAGTGTGCAAACGTCACAGATTACACTATCATTATGCACATGCTTCATTAGTTTGTGGCACTGGCACTATATTTCACAGTAACTTAAGCAGAAAAAATAATAAAGGATAACTTTATAAAGAAGGTTCTCAATAAGAGTAAATTAACATTTTTCTACCATCTTGAAGGGTAAAATAAATCATAGCGTTCTCAAACAAAATGATCTCACAACAAAGCCCCAAGGGGAATCAAGTTCTGTGTCATCGACAAATATGTTCCCCCTTGGAGGGGGGATGATGCAAGACGTGGGGTGTCACAACGAGAAGTTTTTTGGATATACGAGTTGAAATGTTTTTCCCTATACGGTCTAAACGTGGAGAGGGACATCAACTCCTTTATCAATAAAGCTTAATATAACCTGGACTAGTTGTTCACAATTAATAGAAGAGGATGAACTGAATAGATTAGATAAACAATGAACCAAAAAAGATTACAGTAATACAGTTATGTACTATCCCCTTAACAGTTTCCATTGGATAACTTATAATTTAATCATATTCAACATAATTTTATGGGCGTTAGGCTAGGAATATATAGAGGATTAAACATTATTATTGAGGTATTGATAATTAGGACATTCATTTAAAGTGGTTGGAAAGTCTCCTGTTTTTTTCACCTTAATGCATTCTATGCATTTAAGGTGAAAAACCTTTTTAGTGCAGCAGCCCTCCCAGAGCGCCCCTTTACTTACCTGAGCCAAACTGATCCCGCACCAGAGACGAGCCTTGTCCCTCTTGCTGCTGGCTCCAGTCCTCATTGGATGGATTGATAGCAGGGGAGCCATTGGCTCCCACTACTGTCAATCAAGTCTAGTGACACGGGAGCCGAGGGGCAGGGCCGAGTCCCGCTGTATGTGTGAATACACGCAACAGCAGGACTCGGGGGCACGCCCGTATGGGTGACCACCAGGGAAAACACTTCACTGACGGGTCACTGGAGGAGGCGGAGCCAAGATGGACACCGAGGGACCCTGGAAGATGAGGTTCGGGGCCACTCTGTGCAAAGCCACTGCACAGAGGAGGTGAGTGTAACATGTTTGTTATTAAAAAAACCTTTTACAATCACTTTAAGGACTTCTAATTGAAGGGTTGATTTTCTAAACATATTACCAGAATTATGATTTTTAATTTTAAATGCATTACCTGAATTATGATTAGTGTTGAGCGAACCCAGACTGTAACGTCCGGGTCCGTACCGAACTTTCGGGTGTCCGGGGCACGGACCCGGACATTTAAAAAATCGTTCGGGTTCGGTCCGGGGTTCTGCTATTTTACTCCACGTGTTGAGAAGCTGCAGGGCAGCCAATCAACAAGCGTTTCACTGGTTTGCCCTTAGAAGCCATTACAGCCATGCCTACTAATGGCATGGCTGTGATTGGCCAGTGCATCATGTGACCCAGCCTCTTTATAAGCTGGAGTCACGTAGTGCTGCAGTCACATGCTCTTGGGTTAGTGTAGGGAAAGGAAGCTGACGGCGTGAGGGAGAGATTAGAGACATTTTAAGACATTTTAAGATCCGATCCTGCATCCTGAGATAGATTACTTTACTACTGCTGTCTGTGCTGTTGCTCTGAGGACAGATAGCAGAAATTAGAGATTTCACATACTGCTGCTTTGAGTTGCAGATCAAACTCTGCATAAAACAACGATCGCCACGATCGTGCTCAACGATCAGATTGTTGGGGGAATTTGAGATTTCAAATACTGCTGCTTAGAGTTGGAGATTGCAGATTAAACTCTGTCTAACGCAACGATCGTACGTTTGTGGGATCGTACACAACGATCAGATTGTGGGAGTAATTTGAGATTTCACATACTGCTGCTTTGAGTGATCTGACTGCACTAGGTAGAGGCTTCAGAGGGACAGATTCTTGTTCCAAAACCATTGCCTACTCCTATAGGGCCAGCTGTTGCTGTAAGTGACACATTTTTGTTCAAAAATCATCTCCTAGTTCTAAAGGGAGAGTTTCCAGGTGTTGCTTAGAGGGACAGATTCTTGTTCCAAAACCATTGCCTACTCCTATAGGGTCAGCTGTTGCTGTAAGTGACACATTATTGTTCAAAAATCCTCTCCATCTGCTAGTTCTAAAGGGAGAGTTTCCAGGTGTTGCTTAGAGGGACAGATTCTTGTTCAAAAACCATTGTCTACTCCTGTAGGGCCAGCTGTTGCTGTAAGTGACACATTATTGTTGAAAAATCATCTCCTAGTTCTAAAGGGAGAGCTTCCAGCTGTTGGTGTGAGCAGTGCATTTCTTGAGTGAATGTCGTTGTCGACCGGGATGTCCTCATCTGTTACCAAAAACTTGTTCTTAGACAGGGAGATTCGTTGTGGACCTTTGAGAGGGAAATCTTGATCGTCTACCTCTCCTAAAAACTTGTTATTACACAGTGAATGTCGTTGTCGACTGGGATATCCTCATCCGTTACCAAAACCTTGTTCTTAGACAGGGAGATTCGTTGTGGACCTTTGAGAGGGAAATCTTGATCCTCTACTAAAAACTTGTTTTTACACAGTGAATGTCGTT
>BLSH010014884.1:1054065-1069988 GCA_018402905.1 Glandirana rugosa
GCAACGACAGCCGAGTTGCCCACATTGTAACTTCCTCTGATTTACTGGGTAGCCACCCTGCTGGATCCCCATTACAAGGACAACGTGCCGTCCTTAATCCCCTCACTGGAGCGTGAGAGGAAGATGCGCGACTACAAGCGCACACTGGTAGAGGCGCTGCTGAGGGCATTCCCAAATGATACCGGGGGCTCAGCGGAAGCACAAGGTGAAGGTAGAGGAGGAGGAGGAGGAGGTAGAGGCCACCAACGCAGCTGTGCCACAGCCAGCACCTCAGAAGGCAGGGTTAGCATGGCTGAAATGTGGCAAAGCTTTGTCAGCAGCCCGCCACAACAAACAGCACAACCAGCCGATAGACAACGTCTTAGCAGGAGGCAGCATTTCAGCAACATGGTGCAAGAGTATGTGGGCACACGCCTACACGTACTGACTGATGGGTCTGCCCCATTCAACTTCTGGGTCTACGAATTGGCCACATGGCCTGAGCTTGCCCTTTATGCCTTGGAGGTGCTGGCCTGCCGTGCAGCCAGTGTATTGTCAGAATGTGTGTTTAGCACGGCAGGGTCCGTTGTCACAGACAAGCGGAGCCGTTTGTTCACATCCAACGTGGACAAGCTTACCTTTATTAAAATGAATCAGGCATGGATCCCACAAGACTTGTCTGTACCTTGTGCAGAATAAACATTTAGACCGGACTCACACAGCCATTCATATACTTCTGTATTTGAATAGGCCTCAATACAAAAAAAAATACCATGTTGGCTACCTCCTCCTACTCCTCTACCACCGCCACTTCCACCTACACTGCCACGGTCACGGCCTAGTCAACCTCTAGGCTCCTACTCCACGTCCACCCCCTTCCCATTTTTTTTATTTGATTTTAATTTATTTTCCCTATCCCCATTTTTTTTGTAGGGCACTTGCCCTACCCTTACCCCCATTTTACTTCCTTTTGCAGCCCTCTAGGGCTTTCCAGGACTTTGTTACAGCCATTTTTGTGCCTAAAATTTCGGGTCCCCGTTGATTTCAATGGGGTTTGGTGTCCGTGCGATCGTTCTGGTTCCGTCCGGACCCGGACCCGGACTTTGTCCCGAAGTTCGGACGGACCAGCAGAACCCGAACTTCCAGAGGTTCGCTCAACTCTAATTATGATGTATTATAATTCGTGTTGAGCGAACCCGGACTGTAACGTTCGGGTCCGTACGGAACTTTGGGGTGTCCGGAACCTGGACCCGAACATGGACATTTCAAAAAACGTTCGGGTTTGGGTTCTGGTAGTTGATCACGCATGTTGAATAGCTGCAGGGCAGCCAATCAACAAGCGTTTCACTGGTTTGCCCTTAGAAGCCATCACAGCCATGCCTACTAATGGCATGGCTGTGATTGGCCAGTGCATCATGTGACCCAGCCTCTATATAAACTGGAGTCACTTGATGCTGCAGTCACATGCTCTCTGAGACTCTGAATAGTATAGGGAGAGGAAGCTGCCAGCGTTTTTGTGAGGGACAGATTGCAGACATTTTAAAATCTGATCCTGCATCCTGAGATTACTACTACTACTACTGTTGCTCTGAAGGACAGATTGCAGAAATTTGAGAATCGAGATTACACATACTGCTGCTTTGAGTGACAGATTGCAGATCAAACCCTGCCTAACACAAAGATTGATTTGATCGTACACAACGATCAGATTGTGGGAGTAATTTGAGATTTCACATGCTGCTGCTTTGAGTGACAGATTGCAGATCAAACCCTGCACAACGATCTGACTGCACTAGGTAGAGGCTTCTGCTTAGAGGGACAGATTATTGTTCAAAAATAATTGCCTACTCCTATAGGGCCAGGTTCCAGCTGTTGCTGTAAGTGACATATTATTTATTGTTCAAAAATCATCTCCTAGTTCTAAAGGGAGAGCTTCCAGCTGTTGGTGTGAGCGGTGCATTTCTTGCACCAAAATAAAAAGTCCGGCTACATTGGTGTTTTCAAAAAAAAAAAAAGGTATTAATTGGTATTAATAAATACTTACATAGGGCTACATAGTACATTTGCGGGCACAATGAGGAGAGCAAATAAGGGACGTGGTCATGGTGCTGCTGGGGTTGGTGAACCTCCTGTTGGAAGGAGAGGATGTGGCCGAGGTGTGCCAGCTACACGCACAAGGGAAACACCTTCCTCAGGTAGCCAACAGAACCTTCACCGATATATGGTAGGCCTGAATGCCCCTCAATGATTGGTGAGGCCAGAACAAGTACAGGCGATAGTAGATTGGGTGGCTGACAATGCCTCCAGTTCCTTCACATTGTCTCCCTCCCGGTCCCTTGATGAAAGCTCAGAGTTGGCACCTGAACCCCATGGCCATCTGTCTTTCACCTCAGCCCCTTGTAAATTAGCCAAGCAGTCTGAGCCCCAAGTCCTGCAAGAGACTCTTATGTTTTTTGATGACTCTCCTGGTGTGCTTTCCATGGGCCATCCATATAGCGCTGCTCCAGAAGTGGAAGACATTGAGTGCACCGATGCCCAACCGCTTCTGTTACAGGATGAGGACATGGAAACACCAGCGCAGCACATCTCTGATGATGACGAAACACAGGTGCCAACTGCTGCAGCTTGCCTCAGTGTGCAGACTGACAAGGAGGGCAGTGGTGAAGAGTGGGTGGAAGATGATGTGGAGGATGATGAGGTCCTAGACCCCACATGGAATGAGGGTCATGCGAGTGACGTGTGCAGTTTGGAGGAAGAGGTGGTGGTCACACAGAGGCACCAGCCCAGCAAAAGAGGAAGCGGGTTATAAAAGCGGAGCGAGCTTCCCCTAGACATTCAGCCTGCTACTACCCACCACACCCAGGGACCTAGCACACCAAAGGCAGCTCAAAGGCGTTCCCCCCCCCACCACCCCTCCCGTGTGGCAGTTCTTCAGAAAATGTGCTGACGACAAGACACGAGTGGTTTGCAAGCTGTGCAATGATAGCTTGAGCCGGGGGATAAATGTTCTCAACCTGAGCACAACCCCCATGACCAGGCATCTAAATTCAAGGCACAAGCTGCATTGGAATAATTACCTCAAAATCCAAGAAAGGTCTCGGCCTCCTCCTGCTTCCTCTTCTGCTGCTGCCTCGGCCTCTTCCTCCACCTCTACAGTGACAGTGTCACCTGCCACCCAGCAAACAGACGGTATGACAGCAACGCCACCATGTCCACCACCGTCCCCAAGCATTTCCACATGGTCCCATGGAAGCTTGCAGCTGTCCATCTCCCAAACACTGGAGAGAAAGAGGAAGTACCCCCCCTACCCACCCGCGATCCCTAGCCCTGAATGCCAGCATTTCAAAATTCCTGGCCTTTGAAATGCTGTCATTCAATCTGGTGGACACGGACAGTTTAAAAAAACTGATGGCGGTCGCTGTCCCACAGTACGTGGTTCCCAGCCGCCACTACTTTTCCAGGCGAGCCATCCCTTCCCTGCACATACAAGTCGGGGACAAGATCAAGTGTGCACTGCGCAACGCCATCTGTGGCAAGGTCCACATAACCACTGATACATGGACCAGTAAGCACGGGCAGGGACGCTATATCTCGCTAACTGCACACTGGGCAAATGTAGTGGCGGGTGGGCCTGAGCCGGCTAGCCATTTGGCGCATGTCCTTCCACCACTGAGGATTGCAGGGCATTTCTCTTTGCCTCCTGTTGCCTCCTCCTCCTACTGCGCTTCCTCCTCCTCGACCACCTACTCATCCGCTCAGCATAACACCTTCACCACCAACATCAGCACATCCAGGGGGAAATGACAGCAGGCTGTTTTAAAACTGATATGTTTGGGGGATAAACCCCACACTGCGCAGGAGCTGTGAACGGGCATTGAACAACAAACCAATGAGTGGTTATTGCCACTGAGTCTCAAGCCCAGCCTGGTGGTGTGCGACAATTGCTGAAATCTCGTAGTGGCTCTGGGCCGAGCCGGTTTGACGCACATCCCTTGCCTGGCGCATGTGCTGAATTTGGTGGTACAGAATTTTCTAAAAAACTACCCGGATATGTCAGAGCTGCCGCATAAAGTGCCGTCTGTGTGCACTTTCGGCATTCTCACCCTGCTGCTGCTCGCCTGTCTGCACTGCAGCGGAACTTCGGCCTTCCCGCTCACCGCCTCATATGCGACGTGCCCACAAGGTGGAACTCCACCTTGCACATGCTGGAGAGACTGTGCGAGCAGCAGCAGGCAATAGTGGAGTTTCAGCTGCAGCATGCACGGGTCAGTCGCTCTGCAGAACAGCAACACTTCACCACCAACGAGTGGGCCTCCATGCGAGACCTGTGTAGCGTATTGCGGTGTTTTGAGTACTCCACCAACATGGCCAGTGCCGATAACGCTGTTCTCAGCATTACTATCCTACTTCTATGTCTCCTTGAAACTGAACAGTGCATCGAGCGGTAATTCCATTTTAGGACAGTATGTACCCAGGTTCAAATGCAGGCTGCTTACATTCTGGGCATTTGTCCCTGAGCACATACTATAAAAGTATGTACCACTCAGTGCACCATCCAGCTTCAGGGGCGGTCAGCCACTCCTAGTGTTTAACAGGCTGCAGACAATGAGGCTGGATGGTACGCCTTTGCCCTCCGGCCACACCTAAACACCAGAGCCTCATACAGTTGTTGGTGGGGCTAACACTCATCAATACCCAGGACCAGACGGAGACTGCGGTCATGTGAAGAATCAAACATTAAGGCAATTCCCTGACTTAGAGATGAGCTTTCACACTGTGTGCAGTAATTACAGTATAGAGTTCCGCCGTAAAGTGCTGTCCCATGTCAATACATACTGTAACTTTAATAGATGTTGCATTAGGAGGGAACCTGCGCCTACTGCACCAGTCCTGTGTACCTCTGTTACCTCACTTCCGGTAACAGAATGGGGTCCTGCCGAGCAGTGTTCATTTTGGCAGCAAATTTCAATTTTAGTTTTAGTATTAGGACTAAAATGGCATTTTAGTTTTAGTTCCATTTTAGTCTTCTGCAATTGTTTTAGTCATATTTAGTCGACTAAATCTCCAGGACATTTTAGTTGACTAAAACCTAATGGGTGTAGTTAAATTGTAATGCATTTCTCCACAATTTTTCCAAACCCATTATATACTGATGGAGTGAAACATCTAATATGTAATTATTTATGGTATTGAGGTATGGTCCTTTCAGACACATAACCGTGGCTCAGCCCTGCTCCCTCTCTCCTCATTGGCTCATTGATAGCAGTGAGAGCCAATGGCGCTTGATGCTGTCAGAGCCAATGAAAAGGGAGTCCTGGACAGCCAAGGTTCTGGTGCAACATCGCTGACTCGAGATGGGCTGTACACAGTAGGTTTATTATCTTAATGCATTAAGATTAAAAAAAAAACCTTCTGCCTATAGAACTACTTTAACCCCTTCCCCCAGCCTGGGCCAGCCACTAACTCACTAAGGCTAACTTATTACAACCTGCCTACCCACTGGGGCAAAATGGCTAATGTGCATAAGGCCTTAATTAGCCCAGAATGGGCCTAATGCAGTGTGCCTCATTGAATGAAAACTTTGTGCTTGTTGCAATTTTTGCAGCACACTGCAATTCGAATCATGGGTGCCATTCAAAATGCACATATGTGAACAGATGGTAAAAATTAAATTGGTAAACCCACATGTGTTTGTTTGTTTTTACCACTGCCTTTCCTTTATGCTAAATTTGAAAAACAGCAATTTCGCAGTTAAATGAAAGGTTTAGTGAAGTAAAAAAAATAAAAAGAATGACAAGTGAAAGGGGAACAGAGTTTATTGCGAAAGAGGGACAGTCACTTCAAAAGTGGGGCAGTTTAAAGTTTTGCAAAGGAACTCCGGAGACCAGCCAGAAGGCGATTGAACTTTTGGCATTTGACAGTTCACGTGCTTGAGAGATAACAATAGTAAGAACTGTTTAGGTCATATTACTGTAATCGTGTGTTGCATAACCCAGCCTGTATAAATACTACCATTCTGCAGATGATGAAACAATTATATGGCCATCTTGTATATACTGGAAGTGTGATATTTTTTGCTGATCTAAACCCTATGGATTACTTACATTGCAGAGCGTGTCCCTAAACAAGTCACCATATAGGATTTGGCTTCCTGGTTATACACACAGCTATCTGATATAACTAAATAATCTGAAAGAACAGGTTGACGCAGGAGTGCAGGAATTTGTATAAACAAATTGTGAACTTTGACCGATTTATAGTGTGGGTTTTTTTTTTTTTTGCTTAGCCACTGCTACTAATCACTATTGTCAGTGAGTGACAGCAAATTGTCGCTAGTGATTTAATCGCTAGAGTTGCTGGAGATTTACTACAGCATTGGGTTGTGTTCTGCTACAAATCTCTCTCCTTCAGCAATTTGTATCTAAGCATAGCGATTTCTGCACCATGGCAAAGCATTCAGAGTGATTGTCCATAGAGATTTTGCCACCTGGTCGAAATGTTGATGAATCTTGTTTGCTAAGTAGCAGAGAAACATGTTGCTTTTAAAATTTCACTGTTGGACTGATGGCCGATTTTTCTTGCAGTGATCAGCACCAAAATCACTAGTGACAATTGCTCTTGAATTGGAATTCTAGACACTACCTGACTACTGTTAAAAATGCTCCCTCCCCCCCCCCCAACATAGATTCTGACTAACCTGTGTAAGAAAGATGTATATACTTTACCTATATTCGGGCCGCTCCTGTCTTTTCATGGGATCTCTCCTGTGTCAGCCAGCTGCAGGTGACAGGAGACGGCACTCCAATAACATCTGGTATTGCCTGTTGTCGGCGCTCCCTCCTTTCCCCTGCAGCTGTGCTGGCTGACACAGGGGAGCCAGATGACATGACTGGACTGGCGCAGCCTGAAAATGGGTAAGTATACAGATCTTTCCTATGTAGGTTAATCAGAATAGGTTTTAGGCCTCATACACACGGGCGTATGTTTTAAAAATAAGCAAAACGTCGGGTCCAACGTCAGGGAAAAATCAGTTTTTTTTGTGTTTTTTAGCGCTTTGCATCGGCGTTCGTGAGCGTTGGCGTCAATAGGAGTTTTTTTTTTTTTTTTTTTTTAAATCCTCTGCTATTTTTCAACCTAAAAACTTCGGTGTCAAACACCGGTTAATGCCGGTAAGGCGTTAGTGAGCGTTTGTCTGGGTCAAAAAATGCCAAAACGTTACAGCCTCAGAACATGCTGGCTGTGAGTTCTAGTTTCAGCTCACTAACGCCGACACCCTCTACAGCTAAAAAACGTTGGCATTTTTCTGGGGCCATTGACTAACATGGAGAGCTGCAAAAAACGGCGGCGTCAGAAAACGTCCGTGTGTATGAGGCCTTAGGGAGTGAGTTGGATTTAGTATCGTTCAGGCTAGCAGTAGGATCACATCTCACTGCATGTGGCTAAAGAAGAAGCGATTTCCATAGGGTAAGATAGGCATCTTTCTTAGAGATCCTGCCACTGGCGTTGTGTCTCTAGCGGCAGAATTACCCATAGAGATGCATTGAGAGTGATTGTGGCTAATTCCTTTGCCACTGACACAATACTGCTGAATGTCAATTACTGAGTGACAAATTGCTTTAAAAATATAAGAGCCAGCAATTCCATAGAAAATCATTATGCATTTGTAGCGCTTACCCCAAAGGGAGTTGCTGATTCTTGGATCCACTGATTCCGGTTGCCAACAACCTTTCTGGCAATGCCATACCCTTTGATACACCAAGGCTAGATAAGAATGATTTATTTGGAAATACTCACCAAGGGTACAGAACAGTAATAGCAATAAACAATAATGGCAAATACGTTTTTAATGGGGGGCCAAGTGTCTCTATGCCTGAACCCTGAAACCAGGGGGGTTCTAACTAAAAGGGTGGTACTGGTAGCTAAAGGTCTTTTATTCTCTCCAAACCCTTCACACTGGTCAGTGTAGTTTTTTTTGTTCTCGCTTTGGAGTTTTCAGGTTTAAGGGGGTCCCACAGTACAAGGTGTAATTGCCCAAATTATATCCCAAGGTAAGGTGGCACCATGAAGTGGGCAAGATAGTTTTGGCTGTCAGCCTCTCACCTCACCACCGAGCAGTCTATGATAAAGCCTCCTCCCACTCTCTGGCATCCAGAATTGGTGATGGCAGTGACTGAAAACCCAGCAATGGAAGTATCTGGTGGAACCGGTTATACTCTTGGACAGCTGTAACCTCTGCATATATTTTTCTTTCCTTTCTGTCTCCATGCATAATGCACCCGGTTGCAATGCAAAGATGTGGGTTTGAGCCAAGTGTCTGTGGAGTGACATATTGCCTCCAAGCCATCGCTTTTCAGACAGGTGGCAATAACAGCTGCAAGTGTTAACCGGCCCTAATGGTTCTCTTATATGTGAGCTTATTTAATAGGGGAACACTAGCCTTTGTATCTTAAGTTTAGAGATGAGTTAAAACTTCTATTGGGGTGTTGCTGTCTCTCTCCCAATTGGGGGCATTTTCCCTTGCTTCTTGTTTCAGAGACACAGCAGGCAGTGAGAGGGAATCCCCCTTTGACACTTGTCACTAGAACAGGTGTTCCCACTGAAGATATTCTCCCATACTCTATCCTTAGTGCACCAATGACAGTTTTACATGTACAAGTCTGACTCAAGTACACAGCATGGGTAAGGCTATTTCTCTTGGATTATTTGTATAATTTTACTATTGTGCATATTTTTATACTATAATCTAGGGAGTATAGAATTCTATGCTCATTATGTTCAGAATGAACCTTCTAGAAAAGTGTGTTCATTATGGCGGGAAATATTGAAATACATTATTTATGTGGCCAAATGTTTGTGGCCAATTTTACAAATGGGGATCACACCCTACTGGTATGCCAGCAAGGAGAGCAAACAATTGTATACAGCCACAGAAGGATAAAAGCACACCTAAAACTAGCTGCCTTATGGCATTTTTTTTTTTTTTTTTTTTTTTTTTAATTGTATCTACAGTATAAACTTTTACATATACAAATAAGGGAGTGTGTCTCCCAAAACATTTCCAATTTCCAACCATAGAGGTGTGATATCCCTGTCACTGGAGTTTTGCGTTCTATACGCACTTTATCTTCTCATGTTTGTGAGTATGACTTTGGCGGGTTTCATTTCATTGGTATGAAAGGTAATACACTAGGCGTTTGCATCCTCCTTTTTTTTTCTTTGTAATACAAATAATATGCTTTAGCCCAAAAAAACACTTGAGAACAATCCCGCTTGTAAATCATAATGGAGTACCCACTAAATTTACTCTGTAATACATACAATATAAATGTTTTTGTGATACCTAAATCAAAAATTAAACCAAGAATTCCTTTCAGGCTAAGTAATGTGCAATGGTAAACCTGTAGAGAGTAAAAGAATATCAGAGCTAAGCTAAAGAGAAACTATAGACGAATTGACTAGAATAGAAATTAGTGGTTGTAAAGTCTAAGGCTGGGTTCACACCAATGCGAATTGAATGCGGCTTGCACCGCATCCAATTCGCAGGACACTTGAAAACATGTTGTTTTCAATGTCTCCAGTTCACCTATGTGTGGTGCATTCTCAGTCCCCCACCGAAAACGTGCGTTTTATGGGCATTGCGATGCGAATTCCAGGGCCATAATGTTCAATGGGAACGCATGTAATTAGTAGATGTGTTTCGCGTTGAACAGGGATCTTTCCCCCTCCTCACTGCACACCCCCCCCTCCAGTCAGCTGATGCACTGTGAGAACGGACAAGAGCCACTGAACAGGGGCTTCTCTACTACTCACAGGGATGACTGTGTCTTTCTTATCAGAAAACAGCTTGTAGCAAGGGAGAGGGAAGGAGAGCAACTTTCATCTGCTGGAGGAAAAGAGACATAATTGTCGTCTGTCACAATGCCCCCCTGTGTGGGCCCCCTGTGTGCTCCGGGCCCCCCACACCAGGGCTGGTTGTACCCCCCCCCCCCATCAGCAGCCCTAAGTATAGGAATAAAAAAAAATGTTCATACTTAACTAGAAGGCTGCAGCGCCAACCAGCTCTACACTGAAAACTGAGTGATCAAAGACTGCTGATTGCTTACTGACGACTGAGAGCTGAACGGAGAGTGATGTGCTGACGTCACCGTGATCCAAGAGTCCCGGAAGAGAGGGGTTGTTGCTTATGTGCTAGCCGGCGCTTTTGATATTAAAGAGATTTTTGACACTGATTTGATGTAAATGCAATCTTAAATGTCTTGTTTAATAAAGTGTTAGCATAAAAAAGTTATGTGGAGCCTTTCGTGTTTTGATAATACCATCAGGAAGATTGTCGTGTGAATCGCAGGAGGATCCTCAGATATTATTAAATGCCCTGGCTGGGTATTATGCGACAAGAGCTATAGACCCTCTGTAACACGAGGTCAATGGGAGCTGGTAAGCAAGCATTTTTGCTTGTGGACTTAATACTGTTTAATGTATGGACACTAATCATTATTAGCGCAACTCCGTAAAAATTATAGAAGAGAGCCTTGACTGTCCAGTCACGGCTCTCTGCTCTGCCTCTCTAGTGCTCACTGGAGCTCTGGACTGTGGAGGGGATAGGAACGTCTGGCTCAGGCTCTCAGCAATGAGCTGAGAGGCTGACCCAGCTGGTGATCAGGTATCTGGGCAGATCCCTACATTATTTTTGGGAACTCTGCATAGTCAATATCTGCCTCTGTGATGTCAGCTGACAGTGGGCGAAATATGGGTCACAGGTTGCAGAACTAAGTGTGTTCCTGTGATCCAAAGAGCTTTAGGCATACTTCTCCTTTAATAGATGTTTGCTACTCCAAGCTGAGGTATAAAGCCCTGCTGGTGCTCAGGATTACAGGGATGCCAGCGTGACCACTGCATGCCTAAGCCGATCCTAGTAAGGACATGTACATGTGAGAGCCTCCATCAATGTTGCTCCTCAGACCACACCCCTATAGAGGTTCTCTGTAGGAGGTGTGGTCTGAGGAGCGCCATTGACTGAGGCTTTCACATGTACACATCCTTAATAGGATTGGCTTATGTGTGCTGCAGTTTCTTGCTTTAATTTCTTTTAATAAAGGGAAACAGTGCAGCTAGGGATCGATGAGTACCCCCCTCCCCAGCAAGTGGCTTACTAGGGGGCTACTCAAAGGCAGGAGGACCCCAGAAGAGCTGGTAAGTATAACATGTCTGTTTATATTAAAAAAATCCTTTACAATCCCTTTAATGCAAATCCCAGGGAGGCAGAAAAATTAGAGTGAACAGAAAAAAAATATCAAATTAATATCTACTGTGACTACCCTTTGGCTTCATACCAGCATCAATTCTTACACTTGCACACTTTGTACACTTGCACAAAGTCAGGGATTTTGTAGGATTACAATCAGGTGTATGATTAATCAATTATAGCAAGCAGGTGCTAGTGATCATCAATTTCATATGTAGGTTTAAACACAGTCATTAAATGAAACAGAAACAGCTATGTAGGAGGCTTGAAACTGGATGAAGAACAGCAAAACGCTGCTACTAAGGTGGGTTGTGGAAGACCGTTTCATGTCACAGGTCATACACCATGGCAAGACTGAGTACAGCAACAAGACACAAGGTAGTTAAACTGCATCAGCAATCTCTCTCTCAAATAAAGATTTCAGACTGGGGTTTCAAGCTGTTTTGAAAAAGCACCAAGAAACGGGCTACATTGAGAGCAATCATTGACACAGTGGTTGGCCAAGGTAACTTAATGCAAAAGATGAGACACGTCATGCTTACCTCCTATTGATATCGGAAGATGTCCAGCAGTATCATCAGCACAGAACTGGCAGAGACCAGTGGGACCCAGGTACACCCATCTACTGTCCCGAGAGGTCTGGCCAGAAGTGGTCTTCAGAGAAGAATTGTGCCCAAAAAGCCATAGCTCCAACATGGAAACCTGCTTAAGCGTGGGAACTATGCATAAAAACATAGCAGCTAAGGTGCAGAAAAATGGCAGCAGTGCTCTGGACTGATAAATCTAAATTTTAAATATTTGGCTGTAGCAAAAGACAGTTTGTTCAATGAAGGACTGGGGAGCGTTACAATAATGAGTATCTGCAGGCAACAGTGAAACATGGTGGAGGTTCCTTGAAAGTTTGTGGCTGAATTTCTGCAAATGGAGTTGGAGATTTGGTCAGGATCAATGGTGTCCTTAATGCTGAGAATTACCGGTAGATACTTATCCATCATGCCATACCATCATGAAGGTGTGTGATTGGCAGCAGGACAACGACCTCAAACATACAGCCAATGTCATTAAGAATAGAGTTGAGCGCACCCAAACTGTAACGTTCGGGTTTGTACCGAACTTTTGTGTGTCCAGAATCCGAAGTTCGGGTTCTGGGTTCTGGTATTTTATCACACATGTTGAATAGCTGCAGGGCAGCCAATCAACAAGCGTTTCACTGGTTTTCCCTAGAAGCCATACTAATGGCATGGCTGTGATTGGCCAGTGCATCGTGTGACCCAGCCTCTATATGAGGCTGGAGTCAGTGTTGCATGTCGCATGCTCTCAGGTTAGTGTAGGGAGAGGATGCTACTGGCGCTGTGAGGGACAGATTGTGAGGGACAGATTGCAGAGATAATAACTAGGTAGAGATTACTTGATTATGTGGACAGAGTGCTTTGTTGTCCCAGCAGCGCTTGCCAAATAGTGCTCCCCCTATTTTTCTCTAAAATTGCTGCCTCACATGTTCATATACAAATGAATATTCCATACAGAGTTATCAAAACATACAACATAAAACATGAAAATGGGTAGCTATCTTCCGGCTTCTTGCCGGTATGAAAAACATATTTTTATATATATATATATATATATATATATATGTGCTGTGCTTTTTGTTGTTTTTTTTTATTGAAAACACGGACTGTATATTAACCAATTTTTGCACAAATCACAGCACATATATATATAAATACGTTTTTCATACCGGCAAGAAGCCGGAAGATAGCTGCCTATGTTCATGTTTTATGTTGTATGTTTTGATAACTCTGTATGTAATATTCATTTGTATATGAACATGTGAGGCAGCAATTTTAGAGAAAAATAGGGGGAGCACTATTTGGCAAGCGCTGCTGGGACAACAAAGCACTCTGTCCACATAATCACTTATTTTTACCCACTGGAAAGAAACTGGGCTACAGCAGCAGCTGCACTTACACCCAATTAACTCACTTTATTTCTGCACCATAGGATAAGCGCTGTTAGACCAAGATCTTATATCTTGTTTCATAACCAGGTAGAAATTACTACTACTGCTTTGAGGGACAGATTGTAGATCTATAACATCTCATCCGGCATTACAGAAAGATCTGATTACAGAACGATCTCTCACCCTGCATTACAGAACGATCTCTCACCCTGCATTACAGAACGATCTCTCATCCTGCATTACAGAAAGATCTGATTACAGAACGATCTGATACTGGACTAGGTAGAGATTACTACTGCTTTAAGGGACAGATTGCAGATCTAATAACATCTCCCATTTTTCTTCCTTTTGCAGCCCTCTAGCACTTTCCAGGACTTTTTTACAGTCATTTTTGTGCCGAAAAGTTTGGGTCCCAATTGAATTCAATGGGGTCCGGGGTAAAGTTCGGATAACGTTCGGTACCGAACCCGAACGTTTACAAAAAGTTTGGCCGAACCCGCCGAACCCGAACGTCCAGGTGTTCGCTCAACTCTAATTAAGAACTATCATCGGTGTAAAGCAGTACAAGGAGTCCTGAAAGTGATGGCATGGACCCCATAGAGCGCTGATGAGAGTTGAGCGGACACCTGGATGTTCGGGTTCGGTGGGTCCGGCCGAACTTTGCGAAAAAGTTTGAGTTCGGTACCGAACTTGACCCGAACTTTACCCTGGCCCCCGAACCCCATTGAAGTCAATGGGGACCCAAACTTTTCGGCACAAAAATGGCTGTAAAAAAGTCCTGGCAAGTGCTAGAGGGCTGCAAAAGGAAGTAAAATGGGGGTAAGAGTAGGACAAGTGCCCTACAAAAAAATGGGGATAGGGAAAATAACTTAATCAAATAAGAATAAACTAAAAATGGGAAGGGGGGATGGATGTGGAATAGGAGCCTAGAGGTTGACTAGGCTGTGACCGTGGCAGTGTAGGTGATGATTTTAGAACAATAATCTGTCCCTTACAGCAACAGCAGGAACCTGACCCTATAGAACTAGGAGATGATTTTAGAACAATAATCTTTCCCTCAAAGCAGTAGACTCTACCTACTCCAGAATCAGATCGTTCTGTAATGCAGGATGAGATGTTATTAATATCTGCAATCTGTCCCTCACAGCACCGGCAGCATCCTCTCCCTAGACTAGCCTGAGAGCATGTGACATGCAACACTACATGACTCCAGCTTATACAGAGGCTGGGTCACATGATGCACTGGCCAATCACAGCCATGCCATTAGTAGGCAAGGCTGTGATGGCTTCTTAGGGCAAACCAGTGAAACGCTTGTTGATTGGCTGCCCTGCAGCTATTCCACATGCGTGATCAAATACCCGAACCCAGAACCCGAACCCGAGCTTTTTTTCAAATGTCCGGGTCACGGACACCCCAAAGTTCGGTACGGACCTGAATTTTACAGTTCGGGTTCGCTCAACTCTAGCGCTGATCTCAACATGGAGTCTGTCTGGAAGAAATAGAAGGATTTGAGGCAGCCTAAATCCACAGAAGGTTCTCCAAGATGTACCTGCCGAGTTCCTTCAAAAGCTCTATGCAAGTGTAACTAAAAGAATTGATGTTGTTTTGAATGCAAAAGGTGGTTATACCAAAATATTTGATTTGGATTTCTCTTCTATTCATTTACTTTTCATTTTGTTGGTTGATAAAAATTAACTATTAACAGTTGTAAGGGGTAAGGGTTAGAACCATCTTGTGTTTTTACTGGTATCTGGGGTTCCCTAGAGGGGTTCATCTTACCTCCTGTCATGCTGTTTTACCAGACAGGAAGCGAGGAGACTCGCCAACAGCATCAAATTGCTTTAATTTTGTACACTAGGGAAAAGCTAGAAAAACAATTTGATCTTAGCTCAACCTCCTGGCTGCTATCCTCATGGAGCAGGTGCTGGTCTCCCAGCTGCACTCCTGTCAGCCCTATCCTCTTAAATCTCAAAAAAGTAAACACTGGAGACATAACCTGAAGAGTTTATTAAAAATCAAGTGGCCTGGTATACAGAAGAAAGTGAATGCGTTTTACTTATAAGCCTTACTTATAGGGAAACACTAAACCCTGTAAGAATTTTATTGCTGCCTGTGCCTTTGTTGCAAATTTTCCCTCACCTCTTGTCTGGTTAAACCATTTTCAGCTGGAAAAGTTGAAGTTGAATCTCTTTTGGAGCTACAGATAGCAGTAATATGCAACAGGAGTTTCAATACTTCAATACCACCACAAAATTAAAAAAAAATTTACTTGAATTGCACAATTTTATTTAATTTATTACGGCCATTTAAATAGTGCTGCCCATTTTTGTTTTTTTTTTTTTTTGTTTTTTTTTTTTGTCTAGCTATGGATTCATATACCCCCTTTACCCTTCTCAAATCCTTTTTGCCTACTTATGTCCAGTTAGTAACCCGTTATTCTTATACCCCTCTCCCTCCAAAACCCCCCCCACCCCCCCGCCAAAACTTCCTTCCCTTTTCCCGCTCTAAAATCGCCACAGAGAAACAAATATATTTTCTTTTACTATTCTTTATTTCTTGTATCTTTTTCTTCTTTTACTGTTAGGTGTTACTACACTCCACTCGGACTATGTCTTCAAAACTTGTCGCTTTACTTTTGATAGACCTTCCGTGTATTGACTTCACCTTTTTTTTGTTTTTTTTTTTTGTTTTTTTTTTTTTTTGTTTTTACCCGTCGTGATAAATTTACCGGCATTATTTAA
>BLSH010014884.1:1074475-1085870 GCA_018402905.1 Glandirana rugosa
GGGCCTCCTACTTCTCCCCCCTCCTCCCCCCCTGCCGGGTCCATCTTCTTCCATCTGATCTTCCTGGGCCGCTATAGTCCTTCCCATCCCATTCTGGTAGAGGTGGGGGTTGAATCTCTAATCTCTCACAGAATTCTTTTAAGTCCTCAGGGTATCTCAATATTGCTGTCTTCCCTTCTCTTCTCCCCTTTAGACATGCTGGGAACCCCCACCAATACATTATGTCCATCTTCCTCATGCATTCTGTCAGCGGTTTTAGAGATTTCCTTCTTGCCAATGTCTCTTGGGAGAGATCTGAGTAGATCTGGAGCTCTGTCTCCTCATATATTATTTTTTCCATCTTTCTGGTATTCCCTAGGATCCTTGTTTTTTCCTCCACATAGTGGAATCTTACTATAACGTCTCTGGGTACCTCTTTCCCTCTGATTTGGTATCCGTTGACCCTATGGGCTCTGTCTATTTTTAACTCCGCTCCAGCTTCTCTTCCCAGTATTGGGTTGAAGAGCCCCCTTAACACCCCTTCCAGTGCCTCCTCGTTATATCTTTCGGATAGACCCCTAATCCTTAAATTCTTCCGGCGGTTTCTGTTCTCTTGGTCCTCAATTTTATATGCCATGTCCCTATTTTTCCTCTGGAGCTCTCTCACCTCCCTGTCCAACTCCTCCAATCTCTGCTCATGTGTCTCCATTCTTTCTTCCACCTCCTCTACCCTCTGCAGGACATATCCGATATCTCCTCTAACCGCTGCTATATCTATTTTAAGGGACTCTTCCACCTTCGCCAGGGTCTCTGTTAACATTTCTCTTATTTGAGAGGCACTGACCTGAGTTTCTTCCGGCCTCCCTGCCTTCTCTGGTGTAGCCATCTGCTCTATTCCACCCTTTTTCTTTGATTCGCTATTTTGATTTTTCGGGGTTTTTGCGTTTTGAGCTTTGCTACCTCCAGGTGGCGTGCCAGCTACATTCCCTTGCTTCAGTGCTGGCCCTTCAGATCTCCCATTGGGACCTTTAGCTTCTTTTTGCGCTATGGGGCTTCCCATGGGTTCCTGTATACTTATCTCTGCTGACATGTACCTCTGGATCCCTGTCGGGCTATTTGATGGTTGCACATTTTTATTAATGCCACTTTTACTTGTTTTACCTTTCATTCTTGTTTCTTTCTTCCTTCCCCAGTGGTACCTCTAGTCTAATTGCTTTTAAGGTTTCCCCTGGCACTTTCTTTCTGAGGAGACTATGCTCCTGGGTTGGCACCTATTCCCTCCTTCCCCTCTCTTTCCCACTTCCTCCTTGTACCTCAGCGTCCAAGCCCCTGTATAACGGGGGTATTTTAATGCCAAGGGGAAGAGAGGGAGGCGAGAAAAGACAGCAAAAAGCAAAACAAGGGGTTGGGGTGTGTGTGTGTGTATCACGGAGGTCAGAACAGGAGAAGAGATAGGTGGCAAAAGCCAGGGGGGAAGAGGTAATGCTACAGCACAATAGTATGACAATGCTACTTAGTCTCTCATTCCCCCTCCCGGCATATCAGTTCTAGACACAGTTCAGTTAACAGTTTTTGTGTATTTGGTTTATATCTACCACTCCACCGATTGCTGCCCCCTGCTCTGTGCCGATCTTCCTCTGAGAAAGCGAGCTTCTTGTTGTTATGTCCCCCTGCTCAGATCCCGCTCAGGGGCTCAATCGCTTCTCCGAGCTGCTTCAGGTCTGGGGCATAGGCTGTAGGCTGTATGGCGTTCGTCCCTCGTCCGGTATAGGCTTTGGGGAGGGAGGCTCCGGTGGCTGCTCCTTACCAGCCTTTCTCAGGCCTCTCTGGCTGGCGCTCTACCGGCGTTTTCCGCCGCCGGTCTCCTCTCCCGTCGGGGGGGGGGATCCCTTCTCTTCTTCCTCCTGTGCGGCGTGTTGTCCGAGGGGCGGCTGTGGAGCGTGGAGTGCGGCACGCTCAATCACTCCTCAGCTGGGTGCATCAAGGGGAGGGGAGGGGCCCAGGAGACGTCCAGCGCACGTCTACACTCCTCCCATGTCCGCACAATGAGGGGTGCTGCTGCCCATTTTTGCAGTGCATTACATACTGTACATTCACATCAGTCTTTGTCCTTGTTTAAAGTGGTTTAAAGCCTTAAAGTGTTTCACCTTAATGCATAATGCATTAAAGTGAAAAACCTTCTGTGTTGCAGATTCCCCAGCCCCCCCTTATTCTTACCTGAGCCCGATCCGATCCAGCAATGTGCACAAGAGTAGTGTCTCTCACTGCTGTCTCCCTCACCCTGGGCAGATTGATAGCAGCGGGAGCCATTGGCTCTCGCTGCTGTTAATCAAACGTTGTGTCAAATGAGCGGGAGGGGAGGAGGGGCTGAGCCACCCGCTCTGACCATAGACACAGACAAGGTGCTTGGGAGCATGGAAAGCTGCTTTCTATGGGGGCACTTGCCCAAGAGGAGTCTGGAGCACCGACGGGGGCCCCCAAAATAAGAGGATCATTTTCCCCTATGGTCTCTCAGGACAGGCACCTTTAGAGAGACCTCGGCTCCTCCTTCCTCAGGAAACACCGCCCTTTTACACAGGCTTTTAACCTCACCGCCCCTTCAGTTCTGGTGTTTCCTCCAGTGGGGAGACATCACTAGGAACCAAGGGCCATACGGCTGGTGAGGCTGGGCCGGTCTGTTTCCTGAGGAGGGGAGAGAGGCTCTCCTATCCCGGGAGGAATTCTGTTTGGGTGCCAGGCTGCTGGGGGGAGTGGGAGGTCTGAACGCAGCAGCGGCACTAGTACGCACCTGGAACGGGGGCGCAGTTGCAGGGTGGGTCCCTTTGTTGCTGTGCCTGGGGAGGGCATGACGGAGTGTCAGTCCCTTCCTGAAGTTGGATGTTCAGTCGGCATGGAGCTGGCCTGGTTGGAGGGCGTGTGACGCCAGTTCCGGCGGAAGGGGCGGGCACTTCCGTTTGTCCGCGACTTCCGGTTCCGGTCGCGAGGGTGGAAAAGGTGTCCACCGCGTCGGGCTGGCATGCTGAGAATGCTGCATGCTGTTGAATCAGTGGAGGCAGCGCAACGGTGCAGGGCAATGTCGGAGGCAGAGGCTTCACAGGCTGCTCTGGGAGGGCCGAGCACCAGCCACTCAAAGGTAAGGAGGAACCCAGGGGTGGTTTTATCCTGGCCTTTGAATATACCCTGTAAGCTCCATTAGGGTTCCTCTCCCCCCATAGGTCGGGTGGGGGGTGAACCTGGGACCCTGGTGGTGGTTGGTTTTCTGGGTTTGGCACCCCCCCCATTACCCCCTTATTAGCTGTGTGTGTGTTTCACTGGTGAGGGGTACCAAATGGAAAGGTGCTTGGTTGACCCCTGTTCCCTCTGGCCTTTGTTTTTTCCAGGGCAAGTCCTCACACAAGAACCGCCCTCCAAAAGAGAAAGAGCATGGCTCTAGGAGGAAGTGCCCATCTTGTAGGAACACCCTGGGGGAGGCCTGGACAAAAGCACTACTTAAGGAGTGCATAGAGACGCTAGTGAGGGAACAGGCGGGGGAGCAAAATGCGGACCTGGCGGCGCCTGTTAAGGAACTCTCCAGCACCTTTCAGTCCTTTCAGGCTCTGTTTACAAGTTTACAGTTGCCTAAGGTTCCGGGGGCCCCGACCCCAACGCAGCAGGGGGTCACATCGGTCCCGGCGGATGCTCCCAGTGATGGGGCAGAACTGGGAGATCCCAAGGGAGACCCAGAGGAGCCTGACAGTGCCACCTCTGGCTCAAAGGAGGAGTCAGAGGAAGAGCGTGGGGATTGCGAATCCACACTATCCAGGTACAAGCTCTCTCTGGAGGAAGTGGATGAGCTCTTGGGAGTCATTCACACTACCTTGGGGATCCAGAAGGAGAGGAGGGCGTTGTCTCTCCACGACCAGATGTACGAAGGTCTTGGTAAGCCAAAGAGGAAGGTCTTCCCAGTCCATGACGCACTGATGGAAACCATTAGAAAAGAATGGAAGGATCCTGAGAGGAAGCCTTTCTTTTCTAGGGCTCTTTTAAAGACGCTTCCCCTTCACGGAGGAGGAAATGCTGGTGTGGAACAAATCCCTAAGGTGGACACAGCTTTTTCCCAGGTCTCTAGACATACAGACCTGGCCTTCGAGGACATGGGGGCCCTCTCAGACCCCATGGACAAACGAGTGGAGGGCCTACTAAAGAAGGCTTGGGATTCTTCACTCAGCAATCTGAAGCCTTCCATGGCAACCATGGTGGTGGCTCGTAACATGGAGTATTGGTTGACACAAATGAAGGCCTATATAGAGGCGGGCACCCCGAAGGAAACAATCCTAAAATTGTTTCCTATGCTACAGAAGGGGATTGCATACATTGCAGATGCATCAGCAGGGGCTGTTCGCATGTCAGCCCGAAACTCAGCCTTGGCAAATTCAGCCAGAAGAGCCCTGTGGCTCAAAACCTGGCAAGGGGATAATGCGTCTAAGGCTAAACTTTGTGGGATCCCTTTCTCAGGGGATCTTCTGTTTGGCCCTGACCTGGAAACAGTTTTAGACCGCAGGGCCGACAGGAAAAAGGCCTTCCCGGCTAAAAAGAAGGCAGGGGAGAAACTGAGGAAGCGTTTTCGTCCCTAAAGAAGGTCAGGAACTCTCCAATCAGAGGGAAAGAAAAAAGCCTGGAAAAGGGGCAAAGATCAGGGTGGGGCGATTTTTCGCCCTCCTGAACAGCCGTGAAAGACACAGTGACTGGGTCACCACGGTGCGGGGAAGATTGGGGGCCTTCCTCCCACAGTGGGAAGAGATATTCACCAACCAAATCATGTTGGGGATAATACGGGGGGGTTACTGGGTGGAGTTTTCCAGGGCCGATCCACAGAGACTGTTGGTGATGAATCATCCAAAGTGTGCAGAGAAAGCAGAAGCTCTGATGTCATCTCTAGAGAGTTGGATGAGCAGCAGGTCGTAGTGCAGATACCTCAAGCAGAGATTGGCAGAGGATTTTACTCCCACGTGTTCGTGGTTCGGAAACCATACGGGAAGTTCAGATTGATTCTGAACCTAAAATCCCTGAATGTGTCGGTGGTTTACAAAAAATTCCGGATGGACTCAATCTACTCGGTAAAAGCACTCTTGCCTCCAAACTGCTTCATGGCCTCCATAGACCTGCAAGATGCTTACTTGCACATGCCCATTGTAGAAGATTGTCAGAAATATCTCAGGTTGGCAATAAGAACCACGGAGAGGGTAATCCACCTGCATTTCAGGGCTCTGCCTTTCGGGCTATCCTCTTCCCCCCCCCCCCCGTATTTTCACCAAGGTGATGGCAGGAGCCTTGGCAGTACTGAGGTTAAAGGGGGTCGCAGTCCTAGCATATTTGGACGATTTGCTCCTCTTTGCAGCCGCCTCGGAAAAGCTGACTCGGGACCTACAGGTCGCAAGGGACATCCTGGAAGACCTGGGATGGCTCTTAAACTTGGGGAAGTCAAACTTGGTCCCCTCCCAAAGAGTCACTTTCCTGGGCTACGTCATAGATTCCAGGCAGAGAAAGGTGTTCCTCCCACAGGAAAAGATTCGAAAAATAGACGCGACCATGGAGACACTGTAGAGAGGAGCTCAGGCCTCCATTCGGCAGGCCATGTCAGCGCTGAGCCTCCTAACTGCAGCAATCCTGGCAGTGCAGTGGGCTGGGCTGCATTTCCGTCCGCTGCAACTATTTGTCCTAGAAATTTGGGACCGCAGCCGCAATTCTCTGGACTCCCGAGTGCAGATCCCGGAACAGGTCAAAGTGACCTTACACTGGTGGAGGTCGGGGGCCAATTTGACAAAAATTATCACGACCACCGCAAGTGGGTCAGTTTAGGGAGCCCATCTAGGATCCGGACCGGTGCAGGGCACCTGGGGAGGAGAGGACGCAAACAGATCCTTGAATTGGCGGGAATTTAGCGCTCAGAGCTTTCCAACAGGAACTTGGGGGAGGCAGCATGTCCAAATCAGGTCATCAATGCCTCAGTAGTGGAGGGCAGGAGGGACCAGGAGCAGGTCCTTGTGGCAGTTGACGGATGGCATCCTCAAGTGGGCGGAGGCCAATGTTCTTTCCCTCTCAGCAGTGCACCTGAGGGACAAGTGGAACCATTTGGCAGACTTCCTCAGCGGGAGGACGCTGATGGAGGGAGACTGGGAATTGAATTCAGAGGTCTTCAACCTGATAGTCAAAAAGTGGGGAACACCATGCATAGACTTCTTTGCGTCAAGAGAAAATGCAAAGGTACTCCGGTTCTTCTCTCTCAACAGGTGGGACGGAGCGCTTGGGAGTGGATGCACTGGCTCGGACCTGGAAATTCTCCAGGTGTTATGCTTTTCCCCCTCCAGTAATCTCGCCGATAGTTCTAAGAAAATTTCAGGAAGAGAACACGACTCTCATCCTAGTAGCTCCCCATTGGCCCAAAATGGGTCCCAAAAAGGAAAAATGGATGTCAGTTCTTTGGATGTGGGCAACTTCTTAAGTGGAATATGATGTGACCTTTTCGAGAACTGGTCAACCACCATAAGGATAACTGTGTTGCCCTGGGAGTTGGGTAACTCCACTTTAAAATCCATAGACAGCCGGGTCCAAGGCCGTTCTCCCTTGGTTATGGGTTGTAGGAGGCCTACTGGAAGGTGTCGTGGTGTCTTATTCTAAGCACACACGGAACAAGCAGCTATGAAAGTGGCTACATTAGTGCGGAGACAAGGCCACCAGAATTGTCGGGAAATGGCCCAAATGAGTTGATTCTTCCCTAAGTGGCCAGCAGCCTTGGGAGAATGGTAAGTCTGGAGCGCAGCAGTGCAGAGACTCTCAGGGACAAAGCAGGGGTCACAAAGTTTCTCGGGAGAAGAATGGATCTGAGCGGCTAGAATTTTCTCACCCAAAGGTGAAGTGCGACTGGTACGAACCGTAGCCAGAATATGATTGGGAGTTATCACAGGAACAGGAACCGACTCCATCTTAGAAGCGGAGGAAAACTGTCGCAACAATGCATCAGCCCTTGCCTTCTTAGTACCGGGTAAGAATTAGACTATGTAATTGAAGCTTGACAAAAAAAGAGCCCATCACGCCCTTCTGGGAGAGAGAGGCTTTTAGCCTCAGACAAGAATGTGAGATTCTTATGGTCCAGTCAAAATGAGAACCCGCACAGTGGTACCCCTGAGGAGGTGCCTCTATTCTTTAAGAGCTAAAAGGATCGCTAACAACTCTCTATCCCCAATCTCGTAATTGCATTCTGCAGGAGACAATTTCTTGGAAAAGTAACCACAAGGATGCATAGCACTCTCAGGAGGTAGGACATTGAGGCAGAAGGGCACCAATTGCAGTCTCAGTGGCATCAACTTCAAGGATGAAGGGTAATGGGGGATCAGGATGTGCCAACACAGGAGCTGGAAAAAAAGTCAGCCTTGAGAGACTCAAAGGCTTTAATGGAATCCGGAGACCAATTCTGTGGGTTACCATCCTTTCTGGTCATATCAGTCAGGGGTTTGACCAGAGACAAGAAGTTATGAATGAACTTTCAAAACATTTGTAGTGGACGTAAACCTAAGGATCGGGGCACTGTAGAACTGCCAATTTTAGTTTTTCTGGGTCCACTGAAAAACCAGCAGTGGAAATGACATAACCCAGGAAATTAACCTGTTCATGATAGAACGCGCACCTCTCCAATTTACAATACAGATTATTATCTCTCAGCCATGGCAGACATCTGTGTAGTGGCTCTCTAGGGATATTTGAGGATATCCTCGAGATAAACCACCACATGTTGCTGCAACAAATCTTGAAGGACATCGTTGATGAATTCCTGAAAAACTGCCGGAGCGTTGCAAAGGCCATTTGCAACTTTGAGCACAGTTTTCCATTCATTGCCCTCCTTGATCCTCACAAGATTGTATGCCCCTCTCAGATCAAGCTCATGTAAACTGTTGCTCCCTTGAGGCAGTCAAATAAATCGGTAAGCAACGGAATCGGATAAGCATTCTTAATTGTGAAGTGATTGAAACCCCCTATAATCAATACAAGGTCTCAGTTTACCACTCTTCTTTTTCACAAAGAAGAAACTAGCACCAGCAGGAGACGAGGATTTGCAGATTCCTCGAAAAAGTGTGTTGGCAACATAGTCCTCCATGGCTTTATCCTCCAAAACAGACAAAGGGTAAACCTGGCCACAATGGGGTATGGCACCAAGTTAAAGGTCAATTGCGGAATCATAAGACCATTGTGGAGGCAAACTACCGGCTTGATCTATATCCAAGACCTCTCTAAATTTGCAGTAGTCCTCCGGCAGGGAGGAGAGTGAAGAGGTGCACAAGACCATAGCCACTTTCTGAAAACATTGTCTTCCTGCATTGTGGCGACCAGAAAAAAAACCCCAGCATGAAGTCAATCAAAAAAGGGGTTGTGCCTCTGTAACCAAGGATAACCAAAAACCACAGGGAAATGAGGTGAGGAAATTACTTGGAATTGTATTATCTCATGGTGAAGTACCCCTACGGCCATGGTCAACGGAGCAGTCTCATGAGTCAGATGGGCTGTAGAGGTCTCCCAACAATGGCCTCAATGGCAAGTGGAGTGGCACAAAGCTGCAGCGGAATTGAGTGCTTTAGATATAAAGGCACCATCTTTGAACAGACCTGCAGCCCCAGAGTCGATTAAAGCCTGTATCTCGATGGACGACTCAGACCAAAAAAGGGTAACCGGAACCAAGGGCTTATCCTTCAGGATAACTGGGGACAAAACAACGCCACCTAAGGTCTGTCCCCTACAGGACTTCAAGGTGCGGGCATTGCCTGGACGGGTAGGACTAGACTTCAAAAAGTGACCTGCCTGGCCACCATAAAGCACAATCTCTCCCCCCTCCTAAAGGCCCTCTCATCCCCAAAGAGACATGTGAAGCCCAACTGCATGGGTTCTACTTCACTGGCCGACTCGGTACCAAGAGGCATGGGAGGTGAGGGAGGCAAGGGTGGTACTGCAAAGCTCAGAGCCAAATGTACAGGAGACTTCCACAAGCACTCCTTAAAGGAAGGTCTCTCTCGGAGTCTGGAGTCAATGAGAATGGCAAACGTGATCAAATTCTCCAGCTCAGTGGGTAGTCAGGCTACTATCTCAGCTTTGATGTTATCTGAGAGACCATGATAAAAAGCAGCCACGAAGGCCTCATTGTTCCAAGCAACTTCTGCCATCAGAGTATGGAATTTAATGGTATAATCAGCAACAGTTCTTGTACTCTGTTTGTACATGAGGCTCTTGGCAGCAGAAGTGGAGCATGTTGGAATATCAAATACCCTTTTTAAAGGAAGCCACAAACTCTGGGTAACTCAGGATAACATGTTTTTGTGTCTCCCATAGAGGGTTTGCCCAGGCCAACGATCTCTCAGAAAGCAAAAAAAATCACAAAGCCTATTTTGCTTCTGTCCATGGGAAATGCCTGGGGTAGCATTTCAAAGTATATCCCAACCTATTTGAGAAACCATCTGCATTGCACTGGAAATCGCTGGGGAAGTGGAGCAGTACCAGACATACCTCTTTTATAGAGGTAATATTCGAGACTGGAGCAGCAGCAGGGATGGCCTGCAACACAGGTTGTACCAGAATAGCCACAGTGGGAGGATCTAGGTGAGCAGTGCGAATCAGGAGCTTCTAACGCTAGAGCAAACTGATCCAAGCAGTGATCCTGCTCATCCAATCTGGAAAAAATATTACCAGCAAGTGGATTGCCTACATCTTCTTCTGAATTCATGGCCTTCGCCTACTGTCGGGTACCATGAATCAGACTGAGACAGAAGTGCAGTAATAATCACACTTTTTAATAAAATGGTAAAATAGTACAAACAGAATAAACATGGTCAAGATATAGCCAGGGTTCAGTAACCAGAGCGGGTAGTTGAAACAAGCCAGTAAAAAAGGAATCCCGAGATCAGTGTAGTCAGAAGCAGCAAACGGAATCAGGAACCAGAAAGGAAGTCAGCCAGGCAAAAGTCTTTAACAGGAAAACACAGCAGGGAATACCCGGATATGATGACCAAGGCAAAGGCACAGGAGATCTGATACAGGCAGTTTAAATAGCCAGCAAGGCTGACTGAGGAGCAGGATATGATCATTAGGTGAGTCACTGTGGAATGATGAGTACTGGCAATTAACCGACAGTTGAGCAGTCTGAAGGAAGGGCTGAGCCCAGCCCTGACAACTTTTTCAGCCAATCAGCAGCCTTCTCTTGCTTTCCTAGACTGGGAAACTGGTTGTCATGGGCTAATGCATTTTTTTTGTACCTGCTGATAAATAATTCATTATGCATCTTGGGTATTGTTTCCTTTAGATCCTTTTTTCTGTGTACATAATATTTTCTGACATATTAGTCTATCATAAGCATAGTTTATATCTAACAGCAAATAAAATAATCTACATACAGTTCTCTGTAATTTTATTCTCTAAAAGGAAAGTTGAACATTAGCCAAATAAAGTAGGCAAATCCTCTGAACCACTATACAAACATATGACTAAAGAGAAAGTTGATGCCAGAAAGACAAAGCAATATGCATATAATACAATTATTTGTTCCTTAGGCATGGGGAATAATATTTTAGCTAAAACCAGCAAAGCACACCTGAAATTGAGGCTGCAGTAACACCCGAGCGTATCTTTTTCAGGCAGAAAGTTGCCCGATTTTACAGCGATTTTTGCCGCGATTTTGTACAGGTCAAAAGGTTACCAATGTAAAAAGCAGAAAAACACCTGTAATCTGCCTAAAAAGAAGCTCATGTACTTTTTTGAGTTTCAGGCATTTTGCTTCAGGTGACAGAACGCGCAGATGTGAACAGGAGCCATTTAAATGAATGGGATTTTGCTTGTTGGGCATTTTAGAACTTTTGAGATGAGCGTTTTCCGAGCTGAAAACGCTCAGGTGTGAATGGGCCCTGAGTGTCCAGAATGATGAAAATCTGAATTTGTGAAAATGCCATCAGTTGCTGGAATTATTTTTTTTATGAAGGTGTTTGCATTATTACCTTTACTTTAGCCCTGGTAAACTGGCGGGTCAGTTTCCACTATCTTATCTTTCTAGAGCAAAGGCAATCTGAGGAAATTCACTTTGTCCTAAATGTGAGCCTTTTTGGATGATTTCATCAGATACAGAGTATTTATTTTTGCATGAAGAACATATAGTCAACCAGGAGTCTGCAGCCTCTGTTAGCCTTCATGATGTCATAAGTGTCAATTGCATATGGTCAGTCATAAGTAATAACAAACATACCTATCAAGGACTTAAGCCTCATACTCAAAATCAGAATATTGTAGGAATGATTGTCGTATTTTTTATTTTTTTTTGTATGCTAGTCTTATATCGAAAATGAAGAGGCTACTAAAGTCAAGAAAATTCTTGTACGACAGACTACAACTTCGGAAGTGATATAAT
>BLSH010014884.1:1085880-1101473 GCA_018402905.1 Glandirana rugosa
TTTTAGCCCGTTGAAAGACGGACTTTTGCTATTTGTTAAAGTCCACACGAAACGACCAAAATCGATTTTATACTAAGGGGTATGGATTCCTTGTTTATTAACATAATATACGTATAACGAATCAGAAAGACCGTAGTTGAAAGAGAAATCAGTATCCAAACATATCACCAAGTCTCCTAAACGGATGAAATAAACCGATTACAAGTTGAAAGGAAAATCTCTTGTTTTAATGTCTCTTGACATACATCTAATAAAATAAACGACAATCTATATTTGATACGAATACTATCTGATTACAGTCTTTTATAATACATGTGTCTTTTTTCCTAGATTTCCTTTGTTATGCGTGCGATCGTTCGGGTTCCGTCCGGACCCGGACCCGGACTTTGTCCCGAAGTTCGGACGGACCAGCAGAACCCGAACTTCCAGAGGTTCGCTCAACTCTAATCTTGAGTATTGTTTCCTTTAGATCCTTTTTTCTGTGTACATAATATTTTCTGACATTAGTCTATCATAAGCATAGTTTATATCTAACAGCAAATAAAATAATCTACATACAGTTCTCTGTAATTTTGTTCTCTAAAAGGAAAGTTGAACATTAGCCAAATAAAGTAGGCAAATCCTCTGAACCACTATACAAACCTATGACTAAAGAGAAAGTTGATGCCAGAAAGACTAAGCAATATGCATATAATACAATTATTTGTTCCTTAGGTATGGGGAATCATATTTTAGCTAAAACCAGCAAAGCACACCTGAAATTGTTTATCGTTTTCAGGCAGAAAGTTGCCCGATTTTAACAGCGATTTTTGCCGCGATTTTGTACAGGTCAAAAGGTCACCAATGTAAAAAGCAGAAAAACACCTGTAATCTGCCTAAAAAGAAGCTCATGTACTTTTTTGAACTTCAGGCATTTTGCTTCAGGTGACAGAACGCTCAGATGTGAACAGGAGCCATTTAAATTAATGGGATTTTGCTTGTTGGGCGTTTTGGAACTTTTGAGATGAGCGTTTTCCGAGCTGAAAACGCTCAGGTTTGAATGGGCCCTGAGTGTCCAGGATGATGAAAATCTGAATTTGTGAAAATGCCATCAGTTGCTGGAATTATTTTTTTTTTTTTGCATTATTACCTTTACTTTACTTTAGCCCTGGTAAACTGGCGGGTCAGTTTCCACTATCTTATCTTTCTAGAGCAAAGGCAATCTGAGGAAATTCACTTTGTCCTAAATGTGAGCCTTTTTGGATGATTTCATCAGATACAGAGTATTTATTTTTGCATGAAGAACATATAGTCAACCAGGAGTCTGCAGCCTCTGTTAGCCTTCATGATGTCATAAGTGTCAATTGCATATGGTCAGTCATAAGTAATAACAAACATACCTATCAAGGACTTAAGCCTCATACTCAAAATCAGAATATTGTAGGAATGATTGTCGTATTTTTTATTTTTTTTTGTATGCTAGTCTTATATCGAAAATGAAGAGGCTACTAAAGTCAAGAAAATTCTTGTACGACAGACTACAACTTCGGAAGTGATATAATGTTTTGTATTGTGTTGTAATTGCAGTGAGCACAGAAAACATGGACTTTACAAGCATGCGTTACAGTAAAATCATACTTTATTTGTTACAAAAAGAGGCCTAGGGCCTTTTACAAGAATGTATTGACAAATCGTAATTAAAAACAGAACATGAATAGATCAAACACACTAAGCACAACATGCTCCAAAGAGCTATTTTCCTCTGAACCGACACCTTCCCAGATAGGGTGGCGTATGGGAGAGGATAAAATGCATCTGCACCCGGTAAGTAATAGGCCTGGGGTGAATCCTATTAATGGTATTTGAACAACAATGCGACCCTGGAGTGGGCCATATGTACAAGAAAGGAAAAAGACTATATATACATATAGGGCGTCAAACCACCAGGACGTTGCAATATCAAGAGGCTCTACTAGGTTTGCACTACAGATATGCGCTTCGTCTGGAGCACTCAAGTGATAATCCATTAGGAATAAACATAAGCATGTCAGTGCACAATTACATACAGTTGGTTCAACGGTATTTTGATTTTTATATACATTTATGTACATTTTGTAACAAAATTTGTAAGGGATATCCAGAATCACTTACACGGTAATTTGAAATCAGCGTTTAATCGATTGTGACACACGTGCCCAACAGCACCCAAATCATCCAGATGGCACCCAGGCACACCGCACCCCAGGGGTTATGCACAGGCAAGCATGGGGATCTGCACATAGTAGAAAGGTTGATCTATTCAGTGGTTAATATAATAATGATGTAAACATATATAGATACAGAAGTGTGTAAATATAAATAAATAAATATATATGAGAAACAACAACCCATATTGGCACAGTCGTATCAGGGTTATAACCCAACAACTGTGAATGGTATATTTGATGTATTGAATAAAATATCACGTTTAAAAGGTCCCTAAGTGGGGCACTAAAGATACAGAGTGTAGCTTAAAAGGTATTTACCTGGATCATCAACCAGCGCCTGGTGTATAGGAGTAAGAAAGTGGAAGTGGAAAGTGGAAGTATGTAAAGTGTTCCCAAGCATGAAGTGGATGGTGCCCACACTGTGAATTGGGAGGGCTCCAATTTAGTTCACTGGGGGATAGGAGAGCGGTCCATATGCATCAGTGGACAGCGTCTGGAAAATCCAAAAGTATGCCATCAGAACAGGAAACAGAATCTACGTGGGTAAACTGGCCCAAATGGACCAGAGTCTTACCTTTGTACAAAGAGCACATGTGTCTCGTGCCTCATAGGGCCTCGGTGATGTAGGGGGGGTTTGTGGCTACAGGTAATGCCTGGGAAAGACTGCCACTTTTGTAGTGTGCAGCTCCCAATCAGTGACGTCACCGACCCGGCATGTTGTTCTCGCACATACGCCGGACATCTCCCATGCATGCGCAGAGCTCGGCCGCAGAGGTGATGCGGACGGGCGCCGCCCAGACAGGGAGAACATCCGGCGTTTTGAAGGGAACATGGAGGACACCAGGGAGGAGACCCTGGTGTGAGCCTCCACGCCGCAGTGCCATCCACTGCTCACACGGGGGATGCAGAGAGGGCGGCACCTATGGCGCTTTGAGCCACATGCCTGCCTAGGGGCGCACTGATCTCCCATGGGCAGGGCACCAAGGCCACCCGTAACAGATCCATCCAAGGATAGAGGGCCACTGGGGCATGGGCACACATTGGGGAGTACCGCAATCGACAGAACACAAATAGTATAATATGCATAAATCAGATATGGAGTAACAACACGCAGGGGTCGTACAGTGAATAGCATAAACAATACTCAAAATGGTTTCTCAAGAATGTACTATTTACCAATGTATATACAAAACATATATTTGACCAAGACTCTAAAAGCAAACAGGAAAAGAAATATAATGAAATATTGTGTTGTAATGTATTCTTTCATTTCCACTCATGGGTGGTCTTGGTCGGAAGAATACTGTATTGATTAAATGAAAATTGTCAATTCTGGTATTGTATGAGAACATTTTTCATGTTTGTCCCTTTTGGATAATTTCACATGAACTTTAGTGATCGACTCTCAAAAGCTGTGTAACAATGATCAGAATACCATATGATTGCTTCAAAAGGGGTATTTTTCATCCGATTTTCTGATCGTATGTGTATTAGGCATTGGAAACCAATTCATGGCCAAATTCAGACCCCTCCCTCCTCGAATATTTAGACACATTGTTTAGGAAATAATGGTGGTCCTGAGACAAAAGAGCATGTAATACATGCAATACTATACCTAGGTGATCCACCTCACATGAACATGTAGTAAAGTATCTTCCTGTCCCTGGATCTGTTCTCTCTGACCCGAAGGGCCCAGTGTAATGAGAAAGAAATCTGCAAAGCAGCAATTTGAGCCAATGATGTTAACGCTTTTAAAGTGATTTGTAAATCCATTTTTTTCTTTAATAACAAACATGTTTACTTACCTACTCTGTGCAATGGTTTTGCAAAGTCCTGATCCTCCTCTTCTCAGGTCCTCCATGGGCACTCCTGGCTCAACCTCTCTGCTGATTGCCCACTATAGCAAGACGTTTGTTCTGCAGGCACTCATTTGGGCTCTCTCCCAAGCCATGACTCTCTCCCGAGTCCATTGACGCACAGAGCATCGCTTGGCCCCGCTTCCTCTCCCTCCTTACCAGCTGTGATTGACAGCAGAGGAGCCAATGGCTTCCGCTGCTGTCTCTGAGCATATGAGGAGGAGCAGAGAAGAGCATGCCGCTGCTCTTGTGCACAGCACTGGATTGAGATTAGGCTCAGGTAAGTAGAAGGTTGGGGCCTGAACTCATAAGGTTTTTTTTCACTTTAAGAGGAGGTCCACCCTCCTTCAGAAAAAATTACAAATACTGTAGCTGCTGACTTTTAATATTAGGACACTTTCCTGTCCAGGGATCCCGCAATGTTGGCACCCCAGCCGATTTTTTTTTTTTTTTTTAATCTTTTTTTCCATCAGCTCTCAGGGGCTGCCACTGCCATTGCTTGTAAGGGAAATCGTCAGTGAAGCCCCACTGCGCATGTGCGAAGCACGCTGCACTTTGTGAATGGCTCGGTATTGGGGGGAGGAGGAGGGGGGGCCGAACTTCTGGGTGATCTTGCTGCATCAAAAACCGGTATCTCCCCCCCCCCCCCGAAAGGTGCCAAATGTGCCCGGGGGGGGGGGGGTTGATGCAGATAAGCAGAGCTTCCACTTTTGGGTGGAACTCTGCTTTAATGCAGAAAATGCATTAAGGGAAAACCTCTTCAGCCACTTCACTTTAATAAAGTCACTATAGGATGAAACTGCTACCCAGCCAAGATAAAACAAAACTTTCTGGAGTTCTGTGCGCCCCCTCTAAGTATTTGTGTTCCTTTCTTCTCATGATGCCGTCATGGAGGGTGATTGAAAGTAAACATTGGATACCTGTTAATTTACGTTTGAAGAATCTCACAGTAATTACTTAGTGCTTATATATATATATATATATATATATATATATATATATATATATATACTTTTTTTTTTTTTTTTTATTTATTTTTTTCAAATACTGAGGGTCTTATTTCCTTTGTTTCCTATCCTGGTACAAGGACCGGGCAACCAGCAGCATTGCTATTCTAGCTTGTTTTTCTTTCTATCTCTACCTGTTCTGGAATGTGTTTTTGTATGCTTTTGACAAATGGAAAATTATACACAGTAGGTGAAAGGCAGACATGCGTGGTTTCCACATGCATGTAAACTTTTACCTGCAAATGCAAAATAAACACTGGATACATTGTTAGTGGTTTACCTTGAGAGAAGGAGGCCAAAGATGTGTGTATGGTATTTTGTTCCTGTTGTGTTAATTTCCACACGTGCATAAATCAATTCACCACTGTATACACATAAAGTACAATTTGAAGCAATAGTGTTGATTTACTAAAACTGGAGAGTGCAAAATCTGGTGCAGCTGTGCATGGTAGCCAATCATCTTCTAAATTCAGCTTGTTCAATTAAGCTTTGACAAAAATCCTGGAAGCAGATTGGTCTCTGCAGAGCTGCACCAGATTTTTCACTCTCCAGTTTTAGTAAATCAGTTCTTGCATACCTCCCCAACTTTCTGAAATGATAAAGAGGGATACCTTTTAGCACACAGTAGGTAGGAATTGGACATGTTCCTTTCAAGGCCTCGGTTACATGGAGCACAATGATCTAATATGCAGGAAATTTACATTTTGTATAAAGATGTAGACCTTAGATCAAAAAGAGGGACAACTTAGGCTGCACGGGGGAGAGAGAGATTTGGCTTCAAAAGAGGCCCTCTAATTTTGAACCTTTAAAGAATAAGTTCACCATTGGAACATGTTATATGTTCCACCCAATTTTAGCGTGTAACAAGTTCCAGCATCTGCAGCCCCCCTCCCTGTAACAGTGGGCAGGGGATCCTCTGCCCACACCTGCTGTCAGTTTGAAAACAGCACAGCCATGCGGGGCTCTGCCCACACGACTGCTTCATTTATTCAGTTTCCTTTGAACGAATGCCTACAAGTACCACCCACCATTGTGGCTGATGGCTTGTAGTTCTCAATGAACTATGAGGGCGCTGGTGAATCTCCTTGTAGTCTACTGATCTTCCTGTTCTCAGGGTAACTGTTGATGTTCTCTCAAATCCTAACTATACTTAAAATAGAAGTTTTAGGTTTATAATAAAACAAATCTTTATACTCACCTAGGTGGATGCAGCATCTATCTGATGCTTCATCTATCCCCTGTAGCCTCTGGCCTGAGAACTAAGCACCACTGATCGCTCAGTTCTCCCCTCCGCTCTGAGCAGAGCACCGTGACTGTCAGTCCTCACTCTGCTCTGCCCTCCAGTGCTTTCTTGAGAGCTAAGCTGTACAGGGGGCGGCAGAGGCTGGCTTGGTCTCTCAGCAGCTTGCTGAGAGGCTGAGCCAGCTTATCTGCCCAGGCGGCAGGGTGGATCCCAACTGAAAATGGGTAACAGGAGTGCAGCACAAACTGCACTCCTGTGATCCATAGGAGAAGTAGGGCTAAAAAAGCTTTGGCCATACTTTTTTTTTTTAAAACCTGCTCCCACCCCCATTCTAAGCGTATTCTGACTACCCTGTCAAAGAAAGATGTTTATACTTACCTATGCTGACGGAGCTCTGGTGCAATCACATGATCAGCTCCCAGCACTGGCTTCAGTGTAGAGGATGGACAACTGACAACGGATGCCCCATGGTAAGCATATGGGTGAGGTCACCACATAGGCAATGCAGGCGTTGTCAGCTATCTCTCCTCTTTACCAAAACCTGTTTCTGGAGAGATCATGTGACCGGACCAGAGGTAAGTATAAGCATCTTTCCTTTACAGGGTTCTTGGAATAAGTGTGTGATCAGGTTTAAGTATAGTTAGGATTGGACTGGACTTCTACTTTAACCACTTCACCTCTGAAAGATTTACCCCCTTCCTGACCAGCCTATTTTTTGTGGCACAGCACTGCGTTAATTTAATTGACAAATGCGCGGTTGTGCGACGCCGTTCCCAAACAAAATTTATATATTTTTTTTCCCACAAATAGAGCTTTCTTTTGGTGGTGTTTGATCCCCTCTGCGGTTTTTATTTTCTGCGCTATAAACAATAAAATCAGACAATTTTGGAAAAAAAAAACAATATTGTTTACTTTCTAAAAACTCGGTGTATAAAATTGGCGCCCAAGATTAATCAATACAATGATCAGCGCTACAGGATATAGTAGGTCTCGATGTTAAAAAATCAATGTGATTAGAAACACAATAAAGCTGCCGTTTGTTGAGACAATAAATCACATGGAAAAGCATACACAATAACTCAACACATAAACTCTGTGCATTGACAGCAGCGCTTTAAGAAAAGTCCAAAGTCCAATATGCACATGCATATGGGTAGGTCAAAGTCCCAGTGGAAAGGATAGTGTACAGTTGTCACACTGGTTATACCAGCCACCAAGATCCAAGGTGCCACCTCGAGTGTCCCACTCCCGTTGGGGTGCCTACTTACCAGGCCAACTCTTTTTAAATAAGCCCCTAGTAAAATCAATAGGTCCCTTGGTCATAAGCAGTACATATACTCCATAGCTCAGTCCGGTACCCAGAAAAACAAAACACTTCACATAGCGTAATCCCATTCACACTGATTTATTGAAGCCCCGCCATAAAAAATTATCATCAGCATGGTACAGAATCATAACGCTTGTACATCACCGCTCTCGCTGTTCGCAGCGTCCCCGCAATGTGGATTCCACACGTGAGCTTCTGCATACGTCACTTCCGGTTGCCGTGGGGTCATGCCCTTACGTGTTTCGTCATAACGACTTCTACGGAAGTGACCACACAGCTCGGCTCTCCGGGTTAAATTCTACTGCTGGGCGGAGGGAAAAGAACATCCCAACCAATCCCAGCACATGATGCCACACTCCCACGTGCAGCATAGAGGCATGGGACCATTAAATAGATCAACCAGCATATGTGCTGTCTAGCCAAATAACAGTGGTACAGTGAAGCATGCTCACGTGTGGAATCCACATTGCAGGGACGCTGCGAACAGCGAGAGCAGTGATGTACAAGCATTATGATTCTGTACCATGCTGATGATAATTTTTAACATTGTAAGTGTATTTTATGGCAGGGCTTCAATAAATCAGTGTGAATGGGATTACGCTATGTGAAGTGTTGTTTTTTTTTTTTTTTTTCTGGGTATCGGACTGAGCTACGGAGTGTATGTACTGCTTATGACCAAGGGACCTATTGATTTTACTACAGGCTTAGAGTTGGCCTGGTAAATTGGCACCCCAACGGCAGTGGGACACTCGAGGTGGCAGCTTGGATCTTGGTGGCTGGTATAACCGGTGTGACAACTCTACACTATCCTTTCCACTGGGACCTTAACCTAACCTTTAACATGTGTATATAGGACTTTGAACTTTTACTTAAAGCGCTGTTGTCAATGCACAGAGTTTTTGTCGAGTTATTGTGTATGCTTTTCCATATTGTTTACTTTCTGTTTATATAACACAGCCAATAAAAAAATTGGAAAAAAAAAATCAAATTTCTTCATAAATTTTAGGCCAATATGCATTCTGCTACAAATTTTTGGTAAAACACAATAAGCGTATATTATATAACAAAAGTTATAGCGTCTGCAAACTATGTGATTTTTTTTTTTTTTTAACTAGTCATAACGGCCATCAGAGACTTATAGCAGGACTGCAATATTGCGGCAGATAATCGGACACTAATACTTTTTTCACTCTTTAGGAAACCAGTGACATTAATACAGTGATCAGTGCTAAAAATATACACTGTCACTGTACTAATGACACTGGCTGAGAAGGGGTTAAACATCTAGGGGTCAAATGTGCGCCTAGCTGGTGTTTTCTTACTGAAGGGAGGTGCTTGTACTAGGGGAAGACATGAATCCATGCCACTGCTTTGCAGAGACACAGGATCCATGTCTTCCCTACTGATAGAACTGTAATCTGCCTTGTTGACATAGGCAGAAGGCAATTCTACCTGTGTAACGAATGATCAATGGGTGCCGACGGACATCGGGTCAGCGGTACCTGCCCATTGGCTCCTGTTGTGAATAATCACAGCAGAAGCGAGCTGACAGCAGCCCACATTCGCGCTGCTACCCAGAAATGTCTGGCTCACATCTGCCGCCCTGTAGCAGTAATACTGCTATAGGGTGGTTGGCAAGCTGTTAAAGTTACATTGACTTTTTTGGCACAAATTCAAATACTGGTAGCAATATGGTATTGTAAGTGTACTTTTAGCATTTTAACTGACCTTATTTGAAGGTCTTAAATATCAGAATAAACTTCTATCTAGTGGGTTGATCGGCAGAAAAGAAAGGATCATTTTATACAGTGGCACAGTGGCTTCTGACAACCGTGTTTGAATCATTCCTAAAGAATAGAAGATGTTGTGTTTGAAATTAGAACTGTACCTTACAGAGAAGTGAGCAGTGTAACCTCATCAGACTTCATGCACATGGACTTTCCATAGGGATCTTTATTATGCGTAGTATAAATTTCCCAACGTTTTCCCCATGCCTGGTGAGCAGCGCATGCTGCGTATAGCCTGCCATAAAAGTGGATGGCTGTACTTTTATAAATGCTGTGCTTCTTTGCATTGGCACATGTACTGTACATCCAAGTTTTTTTTTTTTTTTTCCAGAAGCAAAATTTACGAATATGCAGAATGCAAACAGGCTGCGTTCTGGGCGTTTGTCCCCGGGAGCATACTGTCCTAAACTATTGTATCATTAGGTGCACTGTTCATGAAGCAGCAGCTGTCAGCCTCTCATAAAGCTTCACAACTGCTGGCAGTGGGGCTGGATGATGAATATGTGCTCTCCACCCACAGCTAAACACCAGAACCCCATGCACCAGTGCTAGACACCCAGTGTGAATGGGGCCTAATTGTGGCAGAACATTTGATTACTATTTGTTAGATTTTCCTTTGCTGTCTTCATGTTCGATCATGTTTTCATTCAAGTGAGCTTTTCATTGCATCAAATTTTCTTTTGATTGCACAGCTTTTTTGTCCACTTTTATGTTTGCAATGGTTTTACTAATTCACTAATTATTTCACAGCTTGTAATTTAGTATTTCATAAAAAAAAATGCTTGTTTGCTGTCCGTGTGCATAGCTTGAACTCTATGTAACTAACCTCTGTAACACTGTGTATGAAAATGTCATTAGTATTGTGTAACCTGTACTCAGCCAGGTGTTTGTGATTAAGTATTCTGTATGATGATTTTATGTTGAGCAAACTGATTGCTTTACAGCCAAAAGGTCACTGAATCCATAGCTCTCTTGTTATACATGGTTATCCATTTACCTATATTACTTGATGTTGTTGCTATTGGGGTAAAGGAAATGACAGTTAAAGCTGAACTCCAGGTATGACTTTTCTTGCTTATTAGTGTAGCGCCCTCCACGCCAGGAAGAGCTTTTTGGTAGGTAAAATTTAGTCAGGCCTGACTGAGTGCAGGCCTGATTGTTTTGATTCTGAGCTGGGAGTGGCTTAGGTAGGATTGAATGATTCACAGAATGGTGTCATCAGGACCTCCCACTTCTTTCCAGAAGGTTCTGGTATGTTCTGGACCGAGAGCTGGGAGGGGAGATGTAACCATCTGGGGTGTTCTAAGGGGCGCTGACCAATCCCCAATTTGCACTGGCAGGGGGCAGGCCTCTGTAAAATACCCAGGGTCAGCCCAATCTGGAAGAAGAAGTTTGGATGGAAGTCTGGAGATGGAGTAGTGGGTGTCGCGGCCAGGGGAAGCTCCCAGTCTGGGGGGGGGGGGTGACCCCAGGCCTGGAGTGCTTAGGTGCGGCTAAGAGGAGAGAGATCTCGGAGGCAGACACAAGGCAGAGTAGTAAGGACAGCAGGAGAGAGCACTATCTGGGAGAGATCTCCAGTGTGGAACTTTAAGTGTCAGGATTTCAGTGAGCAACATACTCTGGGAGACAGGTGTGGAATGGGGCGAGATAGTCTGGGAAGGATGCAGAAGCCAGTATGGGAACCCTATGTTGCCGTGGTAGTGGAGAGGGTCAATGCAGCTGGAGTGACTGACAGGGCCTGGAGTAAGAGAATGGGCTGGGAGTAGTAGTCAATCAGGCTGGCTAGCACATCGGTACCTACACACTTGGGGACCAACTGTGCCTACCCATAATGGGTGGTTTGGAGGCCCTGCGCACAGCATGGCAGGCCTCAATATGTGCTGGACAGGCCGGAGGTATGGAGAAGGCCTAGTAAATTTCCTTTTGGGCCTGGAACAAGTAATGTGCAGGAGAGAGGAACAGGAGAAGCAAGTGTTGTGCAGGAGAGAAGTACAAGGAGTGTAATGGTCAGCAAGTGATGTGCTGGAGGAAGATGAAGAGATGTATATACTGGCGAATGTATTTAAGCTGTCCCATGTTCAGAGCTGTTCAATTTCTGGGCATCCCATAATCATCCAAGTTAAATTCCCCTAATAAACAAAAACAAAGTATCAGCCTGTTTTGTGATTCCGGATGTGTGGAAAAGTGTGATTGAGGGCAGTGTGATCAGGTGAACCATAACACTCAGCCACCCCTAAGGGGGCCACTAGCTACAATCATCTCCTACTCCTATAGGGTCAGGTTCCTGCTGTTGCTGTAAGGGACAGAGTATTGTTCTATAATCATCTCCTAGTTCTAAAGGGAGAGGTTCCTGCTGGTCCTGTAAAGGGCAGATAATTGTTCTAAAATCATCGCCTACTCCTATAGGGTCAATTCCTGCTGTTGCTGTAATGGACAGATTATTGTTCTATAATCATCTCCTAGTTCTATAGGGAGAGGTTCCTGCTGCTCCTGTAGAAGAATTTATTATTCATTTTTTTTGTATTAATAAATACTTAAATAGTGCTACATAGTACATTTGCGGGCAGAATAAGGAGAGCGTCAAATAAGGGACGTGGTCGTGGTGCTGCTGGTGTTGGTGGTGTTGGTGAAGCTCCTCTTGGAAGGAGAGGATGTGGTCGATCTGTGCCAGCTACACGCATGAGTGAAACACCTTCCTCAGGTGCGAGTAGCCGACAGAACCTTCAACGTTATGTGTTAGGCCCGAATGCCACTCAACGAATGGTGAGGCCAGAACAAGTACAGGCGATAGTAGATTGGGTGGCTGACAATGCCTCCAGTTCCTTCACATTGTCTCCCTCCCGCTCCCTTGATGAAAGCTCAGAGCTGGCACCTGAACCCCATGGCCATCTGTCTTTCACCTCAGCTCCTTGTAAATTAGCCAAGCAGTCTGAGCCCCAAGTCATGCAAGAGACTCTTATGCTTTTTGATGACTCTCCTGGTGTGCTTTCCATTGGCCATCCACATAGCCCTGCCCCAGAAGTGAAAGGCATTGAGTGCACCGATGCCCAACCACTTCTGTTGCAGGATGAGGGCATGGAAACATCAGTGCAGCACATCTCTGATGATGACGAAACACAGGTGCCAACTGCTGCAGCTTTCCTCAGTGTGCAGACTGACAAGGAGGGCAGTGGTGAAGGGTGGGTGGAAGATGATGTGGAGGAGGATGATGAGGTCCTAGACCCCACATGGAATGAGGATCATGCGAGTGACGTGTGCAGTTTGGAGGAAGAGGTGGGGGTTGCACAGAGGCACCAGCACAGCAAAAGAGGAAGCAGGTTGCAAAAGCAGAGCGAGCGTCCCCTAGACAGTAGGCCTGCTACTACCAACCGCACCCAGGGACCTAGCACACCAAAGGCAGCTCAAAGGTGTTCCCCCGCGTGGCAGTTCTTCAGACAATGTGCTGACGACAAGACACGAGTGGTTTGCAAGCTGTGCAATGATCGCCTGAGCCGAGCCATAAATGTTCTAAACCTGACCCCAACATGATCAGGCATCTAAATTCAAGGCACAAGCTGCATTGGAATAATTACCTCAAAATCCAAGAAAGGTCTCGGCCTCCTCCTGCTTCCTCTTCTGCTGCTGCCTCGGTCTCTTCCTCCACCTCTACAGTGACAGTGTCCCCTGCTACCCAGCAATCAGAGCATGTGACAGCAATGCCACCATGTCCGCCACCGTCCCCAAGCATTTCCACACGGTCCCATTGAAGCTTACAGCTCTCCATCTCCCAAACACTGAAGAGAAAGAGGAAGTACCTCCCTACCCACCCGCGATCCCTGGCCCTGAATGCCAGCATTTCCAAATTACTGGCCTTTTAAATGCTGTCATTCCGTCTGGTGGACAAGGACAGTTTTAAAAACCTGATGGCGGTGGCTGTCCCACAGTATGTGGTTCCCAGCCACCCCTACTTTTCCAGACGAGCCATCCCTTCCCTGCACAAACAAGTCGGGGACAAGATCAAGTGTGCACTGCGCAATGCCATCTGTGGGAAGGTCCACATAACCACTGATACATGGACCAGTAAGCACGGGCAGGGGCGCTATATCTTGCTAACTGCACTGGGCAAATGTAGCGGTGGGTGGGCCTGAGGCGGCTAGCCATTTGGCGCATGTCCTTCCGCAAACCCTGGATTTCAGGGCATTTGTCTTTGCCTCCTGTTGCCTCCTCCTCCTATTGCGCTTCCTCCTCCTCTACCACCTCCTCATCCGCTCAGTGTAACACCTTCACCACTAACTTCAGCACATCCAGGGGGAAACGACAGCAGGCTGTTTTAAAACTGATATGTTTGTGGCATAAACCCCACACTGCGCATGAGCTGTGGACGGGCATTGAACAACAGACCGATGAGTGGTTGTTGCCACTGAGCCTCAAGCCTGGCCTGGTGGTGTGCGACAATGGCCGAAATCTTGTAGCGGCTCTGGGCCTAGCCGGTTTGACACACATCCCTTGCCTGGTGCATGTGCTGAATTTGGTAGTGCAGAAATTTCTAAGAAACTACCTGGATATGTCAGAGCTGCTGCATAAAGTGCGGGCCGTCTGTGAGCACTTTCGGCGTTCTCACCCTGTTGCTGCTCGCCTGTCTGCGCTGCAGCGGAACTTCGGTTTTCCCGCTCACTGCCTCCTATGCGACGTGCCCACAAGGTGGAACTCCACCTTGCACATGCTGGAGAGACTGTGCGAGCAGCAGCAGGCAATAGTGGAGTTTCAGCTGCAGCACGCACGGGTCAGTTGCTCTGCGGAACAGCACCACTTCACCACCAACGAGTGGACCTCCATGCGAGACCTGTGTACCATATTGCGGTGTTTCGAGTACTCCGCCAACATGGCCAGTGCCGATGACCCTGTTCCCAGCGTTACTATCCCACGTCTCCTTGGAAAAACACTTCGGGCCATGATAGAAGAGGATGTGGCACAGGAGGAGGAGGAGGAAGAGGGGTCTTTTCCACGGTTATCAGGCCAGTCATTCACAAGTGACTCGGAGGGTGGGTTCCTGCACCAGCATAGGCCAGGTAAAAAATATTCAAGCCAGGGCACAGTTCTGGAGGATGAGGAGGATAAGGAAGATCATCATGAGGAGGAGGAGGAGGAACCGCAGCAGGGTGGCACCCAAGGCAGCTCGTGGGCATCACTGGAGCGTGGCTAGGGGGATACGGAGGACACAGATGATACACCTCCCACAGAGGACAGCTTGTCTTTGCCTCTGGGCAGCCTGGCACACATGGCCGACTACATGCTGCAGTGCCAGCGCAATGACAGCCGAGTTGCCCACATTGTAACTTGTTCTGATTACTGGGTGGCCACCCTGCTGGATCCCCGTTACAAGGACAACGTGCCGTCCTTCATTCCCTCACTGGAGCGTGAGAGGGAGATGCGTGACTACAAGCACACACTGGTAGAGGCGCTGTTGAAGGCATTCCCAAATGACACCGGGGGCTCAGTGGAAGCACAAGGCGAAGGCAGAGGAGGAAGAGGGCGCCAATGCAGCTGTGGCACCTGCAGCACCTCAGAAGGCAGGGTTAGCATGGCCGAAATGTGGCAAAGCTTTGTCAGCAGCCCGCCACAACAAACAGCAGCACCAGCTGATAGGCAAGGTCTTAGCAGGAGGCAGCATTTCAGCAACATGCTGGAACAGTATGTGTGCACACGCCTACACGTACTGACTGATGGGTCTGCCCCATTCCACTTCTGGGTCTCCAAATTGGGCACATGGCCTGAGCTTGCCAACATGGACAAGCTAACGTTTATTAAAATGAACCAGGCATGGATCCCACAAGACTTGTCTGTACCTTGTGCAGAATAGACATTTAGACCGGCCCCACACAGCCATTGGTATACTTGTTTTTTTGAATATGCCTCAATATTTTGGGGGCTACCCCAATTAGAAAAAAAAAAACAAACAACAAAATGTGTTGGCTATCTCCTCCTCCTCCTCTACCACCGCCACTTCCACCTACACTGCCACGGTCAAGGCCTAGTCAACCTCTAAGCTCCTACTCCACATCCACCCCCCTTTTCCATTTTTATTTTTTTTATTTGGTTTTAAGTTATGTTCCCTATCCCCATTTTTTTGTAGGGCACTTGTCCTACTCTTACCCCCATTTTACTTCCTTTTGCAGCCCTCCGGCCATTTTTGTGCCTAAAAGTTCGG
>BLSH010014884.1:1107887-1123444 GCA_018402905.1 Glandirana rugosa
ATATATATATATATATATATAGAGTTGAGTGAACACCTGGATGTTCGGGTTCGGAGGGTCCGAACGAACTTTGGAAAAAAGTCCGGGTTTGGCACCGAACGTTGCCCGAATGTTATCCTGGACCCCGGACCCCATTGAAGTCAATGGGGACCCAAACTTTTAGGCACAAAAATGGCGGTAACAAAGTCCTGGAAAGTGCTAGAGGGCTGCAAAAGGAAGTAAAATGGGGGTAAGAGTAGGGCAAGTGCCCTACAAAAAATGGGGATAGGGAAAATAAATTAAAATCAATTATCCCCGGATAGCCGGCCGTCCACTCTAAAAACCGATACCAGGATATATCCCGGTACAGCCACTGAAAACCAGCTGCCGCGTTTTTCACTACCATTCCCCAGTAGTGGAGTGGGCCCCGCCGTGAACCTTGTGCGGGCTCCACTCGTGCACTTGACTTAACTCTTGAACTTGGGCACCTCTGTACAGCATGGGGACCTCTGCAGTGCGAATCCGCTCCCATTGCTCAGGGAGTGCCAACAACATCTCCCTCGCTAAAGGCCATTCCACCTGCAACAGGCACATGCTACTGACAGGCTACTCATTAGTCTTCCATTATACTAGGTAACCACTGGTGTATTCACACTGTACTACTGTTTCCCTGAAGTCTTCATACCCCAAGTACCTTAGTGATCAAAACCACGGGATGGTGCCGGTTACTTGCAATACACCCCATTTGATTAACTTCAGACCAGGTAGAAACAAGGTTTCCAAAACTTTACTTAGAAAAGTGTAAATCCAATATTCAAAGACATAATTCTTTCCTAAATCCCTAACTTTAAGTACAGGCTATGTACTACCCCAGCATCCCTATATATACAGAGTTCAGCAGAGGCATTCTCCAGCAGCTGGTGTCTTCGGGGAGAACCCCATGTTCTGATAATGTTACATCCAGGTAGTAATGAGTGACATTCTTCTTCTGATTATCTTGGGTGTTGTTCTCTGTCTCCTTTTATGGGCACACTCTCAGCTCTCTTGAGCTATGTTACAGGCCCTGGTCTCACTTGGATATCCGGGTTCTCTAGTCCCGAGATCTCTGGGTATGGACCCCTGTCCCTATAACACAGGATTATGGGTCAGACCCAGAGAAAGCCCCATCAAAAGACCAAAGAACTAGGAAAGCATTAATTCCTACCCTCCCATCTGAAACAGCACCTAACTGGCTAATTCCAACCCGCTCACAAGAATACTAAATCTGTTAAAGAACAGTAGGGGAGAGTTCTTCATAGCGGTCATGTACCTGTGCTAATTGGAAGCCATGTTTTATTTTCACAGCTAATAAAATAAGAAATTATTGGACTGTTTTTATTAAATGCTATTTTTACAATGGGCTCCTCATGGGGGCAAATTGGACAGTGTTCTTTAGGTAAATTGTCCTTCACTCAACTTTCTGAAGGTAACCCACATAGGTGCAGGGCTTGGTCAGGACTTTTTACGTAAATGCTTTGCGGAGCTGGGCAGAGCCACACAGAAAAGATCTTCAGATTGGGATTGAGGGGGAATATATTGCTATGTGGGCCACACCAAAGGGGTCAGCTAGGGGAAGCTGTTAAAAATAACTTTTTATCCTATAAAGGCTAAACATGTAGTTGTTGTTTTAAGTGCTCTTGCAGAGTATATTTCTTGATGTCACATATTCAGCCTGGTGTTTAATACCACCTTATGCCCCTTTAAATTTATGATTTGATATTTCTATGTTGCATTTTGTGTCATTTATTACTTTTCCATAGCAAGTCTACCCAAATGTTAAAGTTGCGGTGCTCCTTTCTTGTCAGCGTTTGTCATTTATTGTACTTGGTATGTCCCCTGTGTGCTCCTCTCCTGTTTATTGTTATATGGTTAAGCCACTATACACTCCAGCCCATTCATGGTTTATTGTTAGTTGCTGTGTCACCTTTGCCGAGTAAGGAGGCTTTTAGATAGAAATGTCTTTTCACCATCATGGATGGTGTTGGATTCTTCTTTTGAGTCTTTTTTTAATGAATTTGCACTGCCTGGAGATTTTGTCTAGTTACCAGGCTGTCCATACAGACTGGATTTAGAAGGTTTGTTTTTTGCATAAAGGGACTTTTAAGAATGAACTTTTTTTGTTTGGTTTCTTTGCAATACAAGAAGATATGCAACAGCTGTTAAGCAATATAACATGTTCAAGGCTGAAACAAAGAATGTGGCTGTGATATACCTATTCCAACTCATTATAAATTTAGTTAATATTACAGGTAGATTTCTTTTAGAAAGTGAGACCATTTTCATAAGCCTTATTATTATTATTATTATTCAGATTTACAGTATATTGTTATAGCTGCAAAACTGTCATTCTTCAACACAACCAAGACGCCATTTTTCAATATGTGCTGCAAAAATGATTGGTTACAATTTTTTCTTTCCTGCATGGGAATTTTTTTCTTGTTTTTTTTACATCATTAAACATCAAGATGAACTGTAAAGAGGAGTATGACTGTGTAACCCCACAAGCATGTTAAAAGCATTTTAGGGCGTGGTTCATGGTAGCGCGATTTCAGATGCAACTTGAATTACATGATAATGGAAATCACATTGTTTTCAATGGTGCTCATTCACATCAATGCGACTTGGCACAGAGGGATTTGGGTAAAGGTTCCTGTACTACTTTGGTCCAGCATGATTTTGGCCCCATTGAATATGCCAACCACATCCAAATGGCATACACGTAGAACTACATAACCACTCTGAAAGTCGGATCACAATTGGATCGCAGCAGTGTAAACCTAGCCTAAACCTTATAACTTTACCTAAAACAAAAATAACTATAAGTGTGTGTGTGTGTGTGTGTGTGTGTGTGTGGGTGTGTATATGTCTGAAGGCTCCATCGCTCCACCCTCCTCCCCTTCAGCGTCGGCCCGGCTTCTCGATCAGTGGAAGCAGCCGGCGTGACGTCATTTCCGGGTTCGTGGGACTTCCGTCTTTCGCAAAATACAGGCGGCTGGTGGGACAGGTACAGGGGCCACTACAGGATTGTCGGGATCAGCGGTCTACAGGTAACGATCGGGGGTGGAGGGGGCACAGTATTCGCCGCTTCACGGCCGGGCATACAAAGGGCTGAGCATTTCAAATTTGTTGCAAGGGGGAGGAGCATACATACAAGCTAACGTTTGTTACCGGCGCCCGCCCCGGGGGAAATCGGTGAAGGAGGAAGCCTTCCACACTCAAACACATTTTCAAACTCTTGCACAGGGTTTGCAAGTGACAGCCTACATACCAATAGTACTCATGCACCATGCTGCAAGGGACAGTACTGTACAAGTGCAAGGAAGCACAAATACAGGCTAACATTATCAGTCAGCGCACCTCAAGCCATCCATTATCAATACGTAACAGTTATCTAATAGAGTGTGCAGTTGATTGTCATCAGGACAGGATGATTTGTTTGACTGAATCTGTCAAAGAATCATCGGTCAGGCAGCTATGGGGGATGGGCACTTGCAAAGATTCACAGGTCAGTAAGTTGATGTGGAAGTTGGGGGAGGGAGTGGCTTTCACAGCATATGGTTGGGGGGCATCATTGGATGCACTTTTCTGTTCATATGTTGTAGTATGGGGGTGGTCACTGTCATCACTTCTTGTCACAGGTGGCTCTTTTCATCTCCTGTTCACTATAGTGTTGCGTCAGAAGTAGAGGTATACGAAGCATGGTTCATTTCTGGTGTCTGTCATCACGTACGTTTTTCATGTTCGTCCACATTCAGTGCAGTGTCATTTTGTTCATTTCATCGTTAAGTCTGTCATACCTTTTCATCAGGTTCATCACCAGAATACATGTGTCTGGTTTCACGAGGACCCTAGAGTATCTCGCAAACAGTGAGGGGTGTCAGGTGCCTTCATTTATGCTAGTGGTAGTCAGGTGGTTATTCAGGATCCATCATGTCTATGGATCCATACGGGCTGCGTTTTCGTTTTTAAAATGTTATAGAACATAATGCTCGCCTGCATATCATACGTCATATGCTGCACGTTCATTCATCCTACTCCTATATCTACCCACCACGTTCTGTGGGTACGTTAGCCCTGAGTGTTCATTTGTAATTCTTGTATTAGTGTTGCAGGTTGCTCGGGCTAAACAGAAAGGTAGTACATTTCACATAGGGGTGGTTGTTTTAGGTGGTTGCACGCGCTGCCAAATTGGCATAGTTTTCACGCACCTCCTAGAATAATCATGCACAGGGTTCGGTATTGGTTTTGTGGTGGGGGTGCTACCCTTATGCTGTTTCTATAGATTGGACAGGTCGTATGTATCTGATAGTGAGGATTTGGTTTTTATTCCACTGATCCCACGTGGAGGGTCAGAACAGGGGAGCACTCAGTCATTGAGAAACTGGACCATACCCAGGCTCCCAGCAGAGCTGCGTCAGAGGGGCATTCCATTCCCAGCTTCAGCCAGAAAAGCCGAGTTATTTAGGCTATTGTTTCCAACTCCGTTGCAGCCAATCGCCTCTACTAGTGAAGAGCATGTTTCTGTGCATACTTCATTAACACAGATTCACACTGTTAAATACGTTGGTTACATCCATGTCGCAATTACAGGTTAGGATGGAAGCGATCGAAGCATGTGCTGCTAGGGTTCAAGCAGTTGTAGTTCCTTCAGCTCCTGCTCCTCCTAGCGCGCCTATAGGTAATGTTGGCGTTCTGTTACCGGTGGCAGCCCCTTCACCATTAACAGCGTTACCATCAGAATCCTCGGTTCATTTTATCCCAACCAATATCAAGAAAGATATTTTGGAGGGGAGGATGTGAATTTGGCATCATTGCTCATTGCTTCACAGGGCATATCGGAGAATAAGGCCTATGCATGCGGGGAAGTCTCGGTGGTACTCAAAACAAGGATCCCAGGCTTAACCGCAAGCTTAGCGTGGCAGAATTTGTAATGGCATTTGGTATTTTCAGGGACATTATCTGCTCAGTTAGTCCCGGTAGGAGAGAGGAATTGGACCCCTATCTACACAAAGTAGTGGAGTTGGCGCATAAATATGATGGGTGTAGTTTCTAGTATTACCATAGATCTTTTTCAGCGAAGGTTGAAGCAACTTGGGCTCAGTTCCAGTTAGTCACATGTTGGAGTAACATGGAGTAACAGAAATTGTCAGTCCACAGCTCATACTTTAGCTTGGTGCCCCACGTTTGAGGCATCCAGTCACGTAGGGGCAGTCAAACAAGTCAGCGGGGCATCTTCCACAGGACCCACAGGACAGGTGGATAAGTTGGGGAGGCCATCCTTATCTGGTTAGGCACAGTTGTGCAATAATTATAATCAGGCAGGTTGTAATTACAATCAGTGTAGGCTCCTACATGTCTGCACAAATTGTTTCAGGGCACACCCCAAGTCCTCTTGTTTGGTTAGGTCATCCAGCACATGACTAAGCCAAATAAACGTTTCTTTGTTAGGGCACTGTTTAGAAAATCATCCATCACCAGCATTCAGGCAAATTTTGATGGAGGGGTTTCTTACAGGTTTCATCACACTTCCAACGCAGTCTTTCGAATGCAGGAATCTGCTGTCAGCAGATAGACATGCTGCTGTGGTGGATGAACTATTGGAAGTAGAAATCTCCAAGGGCTTCGTGATTGGTCCTTTCGTGTCGCCACCTGTTGGCATGTGGAGGGTCAGCCTGATAGGGGTGGTGTTATGGGAATTCTCCAATAAATATTGTTGATTATGACCTGTCTGCGCCTCATTCTTCTTACATACCAAGTTTGAATGCACTTGTTCCATCAGAAGAGTTTTCGTTGAAACATGCATCAGTGGATATTTTGCAGTTAGGCAAAGGGGCTTGGTTGTCCAAAGCGGATGTGGCGGATGCGTTTAAGTTGCTGCCTGTCAAGCCTAACTTGGGCAATGGTATGGCATCAAATGGCGGGGGAATCATTTCTTTGCCACTAGATTAACTTCAGATCAAGAGTAGTCCTTGCTTGTTGGATTTATTTGTACAAGCACTTCACTGGATTTTGGGTAACTGTGAGGGTTGTGAGCAGATAGTGCATTACTTAGAGGATTTCCTACCGATTGAAGACCCAGATTCATCACCTAAAGGATCTGAAGTCACTTGCCGGGTTGTTCTCGGAATTGAATGTTCCGTTAGCAGCCCGCAAAGTGGAGGGGCCGTCCAAGGTTGTCAATTTTTTGGGGGTATAACTTGGATTCCGGTAGCATGGTTAGAAGCTTGCCCAAGGAGAAACTGATCAGGATTCGGCAGACTATTCATGGGTTTGTTCAGTCACCAGTTTGTTCCAAAAGGGAGGTACAGTCTCTCTTGGGCATGTTGAATCATGCTATGAGGATTATCCCTCAGGGTAGATCCTTTGTATCTAGGTCATTGGCCCTTCTGCCCTTATGTCAGGACTCTGAATCAGTGATCAGGTTGCAGACGGATGCCCGGGCTGATCTGGTCATGTGGGATCAGTTCCTTGTTACTGGAACGGCATTTCCTTACTCATTCCACAGCCTACCAATGATTCACCTAGGGTGTTCTCTGATGCTGCAGCATCTATAGGTTTTCGGCCATATTTGGTAACCAGTGGTTGCTGGACAGTGGCCTCCTGAGGTGTTTCATTTGCCTAAATTTGCTCAGGTCTTAGCTCTCTTTGAGATTTATCCGATCGTAGCAGCAGCGGTCACATGGGGAGTGGAGTGGGCTGGGAATCAGATGATTTTCTTTACGGATAATTTGGCTACGGCCAAAATTGTCAATAAGGGTAGAGCAGGATCACTGGTGATCATGGCATTTCTGCGCAGATTGACATGGTTAGGCATCACTTTAAGTTTCATTTCCAAGGTGAATTCATTGTGGGAAAGTTTAATGGTGCTGCCGACGCACTGTCACGATTTAACCGGCCTCAATTTTTCTTACAGCATCCGGGAGCCGAGCTGGAGGGTAAAGCAGTTCCGCCTTATGCCCATCTGATCATGGACTAGGCAGGTTCTGGGATCAGGCTATGGTGTTGGTCAATGGTTCCCTACCCAGGAATACCTTGAAGGCTTATTCCACAGGGTGGATGGCGTTTCACAGGTACATGGATCAATATCCTTGTGATTCCCCGGGGGGATGTTAGTCATGTTATGGCATTTGCAGCTTAATGTCACAGCGAGTTGGGATTATCCTCTAGCACTCTTAAGCTGTATTTGTCAGGGGTACTGCATTTCAGATCTCTACAGCCACCTAACAGGCCGTCCATTTTTGCAGCTCACCTTCTCAAAGCTATGTTGAGGGGGATGCAAAGGACTCAGGATCAATCTCGGTTGTCACGGCTACCGATCACTGGGAGATTTTTCAGGACATGTCAGACATGTTGTCTACTTCCCCATTTGGGGCGGGTCCTAGGTTGGTGCTCAAAGCCGCCATTTAACTGAGTTTTCCATTTTTTTCAGACCAGGGGAAGTTCTCAGGCTAGCCTACAAGCCTCGGTTTTGCTAAGAAGTAGTCTTACCAAAGGATATGAACAGTACAGCTTGCCGCTAAGGAATAGTAAAACTAGACAGTAAGGAACCTGGATTTGTGGTCAAATACCATGGCACTGGTGGCCCATGGTGTCCGATGATAGTTTCTGATATGCTCTGTAGTCATTTTTGCGACAGCACCTTTGGATTCCCCTTTGGTCCCATTTCCAGTGTGTCCTCTGTTTTCAAAAACCATTCATTACGCTTATGCGCATTTTGCTGACAAATTTGCATTGGAATCCTAGACGATTTTCTGGACATTCGTTTTTAGGATTGGGGCAGCTTCCACAGCTTCTAAGCAGGGGGCCCCGGCATACATTATCAAACATATGGGGCGTTGGAGGTCTGCTTGCCATAGTTGTTACATGGGTTATATGAATACTGCGCTACCTGATTATGCACTAAAGTGGCTGGCACAGCAACAAACAAAGTTGGAGATAAGTGGAGAACAGAGAGTGCAGCGCTGTATAGAAGATGGTCTCAAGATTGGACCACAAGCAAGTTATTCTATCCAAAAGTACTTGGGATTTGAGTACAGTGAGGATTGGATATTAAACCAATACAATGTACATAGTATTAATGGCAATAAACAGAAGTCCTCTTAGAGTTCATGTACAGGTGTGAAGAATCCGCATATCAAATGTGGAGGGGTATTTAAGAAGATACAGTGTGGTGTCCTGGACTGGATCTTTAGTTAAAGTGACAGGTGCCTTAGCAATCAGGTGCTTGATATGGTGACAATCCACAATGGTGAGTGATTGTACTTACCAGAAGCTGGTAAAGTACCAGCAAAATTGATATCAATCCAGAAGGTCCAGGAGAAATGGAGAAAAGGTCACAGTGCAAAGTGCTTGAATAGGTGCTCAAAAGTGACAATCCCCACTGTACGTGAGTATGCTTACCAGAAGCTGGTGATATGGAAGCAGAGGTGTTGTAATTCCTTGTGTGGTCTGTCATGGATGGCTCCCTTCTTGGTTTGGAGTACCCTTGGAGCTCACCTGGAGGGTCCTTATGTCTCTGGCAGACGGGTGGTATCACTCGGAAAGGATTTGTGTTGAAACAAGAGCAAGAAAAAACTCCATAGCGTAATTCAGTATACCACAAAAAATGTATTAAATGTGGATTAAAAACACTTACATGGTTAAAAATTTAGATGAGCTCATCAATAAAATCCAAGTAGCAGTGAGTCGGGGGAACAGGACCCAACGCATTTTGTTTGCTAAAACGTCCCCTGAGGACACCACACTGTATCTTCTTAAATACCCCTCCACATTTGATATGGGGATTCTTCACACCTGTACATGAACTCTAAGAGGACAGTTTATTGTCATTAATACTATGTACATTGTATTGGTTTAATATCCATTCCTCACTGTACACAAATCCCAAGTACTTATGGTCCCATCTTGAGACCATCTTCTATACAGCGCTGCACTCTCTGTTCTCCACATAGTCGTTACATACCCGAACCACATGCGGAAGTTATCCGAGCTTTCAAAACTCTGTTAAATTAAGTAGGTAGTTGTTGTTAGTTTCTGCAATATTAAATCATTTTTTTCATACCTATTTCGGTGTACTGACCAGCCAGATCAAGGCACATTTCAGGCCTGGCAATTACGGTATTACTGTCCAATCAGGGAAGAATCTGACCACAAGTCTGAAGGCTGGCCTCCGGCCAGCCTGGATTTGTGGGAGGAGTCTGGAGCATATAACGCTCCATCCTCCTCCCCTTCAGCGTCGGCCAGGCTTCTCGATCCCCACCCACCCGGGTCCCCAGGTCAGAGCTAATCAGCACGCACAGCTACTTTATCTCTTGGTAATCATACATCCAGGGTATGCCCTCTTTCAGGTGTACTGACCAGCCAGATCAAGGCACATTTTCAGGCCTGGCAATTACGGTATCACTGTCCAATCAGGGAAGGATCTGACCACAAATATATATATATGTATACACACACACACACACACAAACACTTACAGTGGGTATAGAAAAGATAACCCCCTTTAAAATAATCACATCTTGTTGCTTTGCTGCCTGAAATAAGGACAGACACCGTTTTTTGTTTTATTTATTTACCAGTGCAACTTATAACATCCAAGTGAAAGCTATAACACCAACATGTCAGAAAAAAAAATAAATGCAAAAACAGAATCACTGAGTTGGAAAAAGGACCCCCCTTATGCCAGTATTTTGTTGAATCACCTTTTAATTTCAGCCTTTAGTCTGTTGGGATGTTTCTACTAATTTCGTACATCTAAACTTTGCAATGTTTGCCCACTCTTCTTTGCAGAACTGCTCAAGTTCAGTTAAATGGTGCCTGTTTGTGGACTGCAGTCTTCAAGTCATTCCACAGATTTTCAATGGTGTTTGGGCTTTGACTAGGCAATGCAGGGACATTCACCTTTTTCTCCTTCAACCACTGTGTAGTCATTTTTGCTGTATGCTTTGGGTTATTGTCATGTGGTGAGGTAAACCTTCTCATTGACAACTTTCTGGCAGAGGGCAGCAGATTTTCCTCAAGAATTTGATGGTATTTTTCCCCATTAATTTTTCCTCTATCCTGACAAGTGCACCAGTCCCTGCTGCAGAGAAATGACCCCATAACAGGATATTACCACCTCCATGCTTTACGGTAGGAATGGTGTTATTTGGATGGAGAGCTGTATTTGATTTCCACCAGACATATCATTTGGTTTTGAGGCCAAATAATTAAATTTTAGTCTGCTCTGACCATAACACCTTTTTCTGTGTGGCCTCAGAATCTTCAAGGTGTGTTTAAGACGGTCAGATGAGACTAAAATGTAATTATGTCTTTCAGGCTGCAAAGCAACAAAATGTGATTATTTTAAAGGGGTGGTGATTCTTTTCCATACTAAATAAATATAAATATATATATACGTCCTGGAATGGAAAATTGCACACAGGATCCACACTTCTTGTGAGCAGAGAAGACTGTTTTTTCAGCTTTCTTTGGGTTTTGTAACCCTGGACTGAACCTGGAGCTTGAAGGCCTCAAAGTGTCTCGGGTGGAACAAAGCCTTCATTCCTTCGTCCGGGTCTTGTAAAGACCTGCAGCCCATGTGAGTGCACAGGATATATGCATATCCTGACCATATTTGAAGGCTCCCATTTGGAAGCAGAGCCCTGTTAGAAGAGAGGTGCCTGTTTTTGCCAAGAGGGATGTGTTTTCCTGCCAAGAGACTGCACCCCATTTTGGGGAAATCCATTGCCCAAAGGACTGGGAGAGTCAGGACAGCCGTGCTAGCCTGGGGAGACTGAGAAAGCTGAGGCGACTAGTCAGTCCAGGAGGCTGGAGGGAGTCTCTAAGAGTGAGCAAGTGCACAGTGTCAGGAGAACCCCTACCGAGAGGCCAGGAATAGGTCTGTACAGCTGAAGGCTGTAACTAAAGGCTGCAGGAAAACGCAGCAAACCAGGTCTGAGAGACCAGAGCAAATGTGCTGCTGGAAAGGATGCTAGGGGGCACATCATTTTTGTTTACATTTTTTGTGTAAAAAGGTGGTGAACATTTCTTTTTGTTTCAATTGGGCCAGAAAGCCTTTAACCACAGATCCTAACTCACATGAATTTACTACAAATGCATCTATCGCTGAGCATAATCACCCTGTTTATGTGTATGTGAGCCTGTGTACAGTATGTGTAGATATATATATTTTTTTTAGTAACTACAGATTTGCATGCAAACTATTTTAAAAAAAAAAAAAAAACACTCAGAAATTATGCCAATTCGTGATATCGCTGTACATTAATATTCAGAGCTGTTCTTATTTTATCATGAAGCTCTCACTTATGCAACTCGTTTAAATATCCCTGGCACTTGACACCCCCCTCTGCTTGTGCCTTTAACATTTAAACCATAAAATAGTTTTAAACTGTTTTTTTTTTGCTATGTACTGGATTTGTACAACATATTTCATAGATAGAACATAAGAACCTTGACCTTAATGCTCATGTGTTCACATATAAAATGTACAAAAGGGAAAAGTCTGGTCTATAGTGGCTTAATTACAGCATGCATATTTTCATAATTCATTGGAGGTCAGCAATGGCAGCCCCCAAACAGGTTTCCTTAAAATCAAATCCCTAAAATGCCAAGAAATATAGTGATGTGGAGCCGACTGAAAGAAATCAGGATGTGCCTATTGAATACAAATTTGGAAACCGATTTTATAGGTGCAAAGTTCTGGGCTTCCATCTTCCCTACTTGAAGGATAAAAGCATTCAGGAACACAAATGTAATGCATTGCAGCTTACCAGTCCTTGGATATGGCAAATTACCGTAATTCGTTTTTTTTTTGGGGGGGGGGGGGTTTGATTAGAATATTTTCAGAAGGTGCAGGGAAAAGCCTGTTGATCTTGCCAGAAATATAGTGTCCTTGTTATTTTCTGAGAGCCATTTGAAAGCAAAAACAATGTTCTCTATCTCCATTGAACTATTAATTTTCCCATATAAATGAAATGAACAAAGACATTTGTGGGATAATCATGGTCCCTCCTGAGACATCTTTCACACTGAGGCAGTTTCTCAGGCGTTTTAGCGCTAGAAATAGCCTTCGAAAAATGCCTGAAAACTGCCTCCCATTCTTTGCAGTGTGTCTTTTCGCACTGGGGTGGTGCGCTTGCGGCATGTTGCAAGCAGCAGCATCTTTGGGGCGGGTTGGGAGCGTTCTAAATAGCGGCCCAAAAAACTGTCCCGCCAGTGACCAAAAACCGGAGCAAAAGTGCCACTAAAATGCCGCTAAAGCATGGCAAAAAAGACCACCGCTTTAGCGCTGTTTTAGCAGCACTCTGGTGTGAAAGGGAACTTAAAGTGGAAGAGTAAGCATAGCTATCCTACGATGCATCGGTTCCAGCTTGTTTTCAGAGCTATTTTATGAACAGGCCAGCATTGGCAGCTCACATTTCCTAACACTCATGCTACCATTGTCAAACAATCAGCTGTGGAAGTCAATCGTTTTTGTATTGAAAAGGAATTAATTAATAAACTAAGCACCTATCTAAAAAGCTTTTGAAGTTGACCTTATCTGCATAGAAAATCTGAATACTAGGTGTGGAACAGGTAAGCAGCTTTTCAAAAGTACACCCTTGTACACTGAACACTAAACAGTTATTAGATTTGTGAAATTCCTTACCATTGAAGAGATATGTCCAATCAAATTTTACAGGAAGTGGGCTTTTTCGTTTAAATGATGCACCATGTACGTAGCTAGGAATGCTCTGTTAGAGAGAAGAGGATATGATGCAATCACTCTTCTGTTTAGACTTCATTTCCCATCAGCCTTTGCAGATTTCAGTGAATGTGGGAGGTACAGTAGCCTGTACATGTAAATGTGAACAAGCCCACTTCAACATGAATTGCACCCCTCATTCTGCAGCCAGGCCCACTAGCCTGTGACACACAGCATGTCTTCTCTCTCCTCCAGCCACAGGAGATAAACTTATTGCCCTTACTTTTTTAATCATTACTGATCTGTACACACATCCCATAATGATATATTATACACGCTGTACTCTGATGTAATTGAGATCTTTCTAGCAGCAATCAGTGCTGGTTTGTTGTATGAGAACAGCCACACCACAGAGTGTCACTCATCAGTGCCCACCAGTGCCGCTCATCAGTGCCCACCAGTGCCGCTCATCAGTGCCCACCAGTGCCGCTCATCAGTGTCCACCAAAGTCTCTCATCAGTGGCCACCAGTGCTGCTCATCAGTGGCCACCAGTGCTGCTCATCAGTGGCCACCAGTGCTGCTCATCAGTGGCCACCAGTGCTGCTCATCAGTGGCCACCAGTGCTGCTCATCAGTGCCCACCAGTGCCGCTCATCAGTGCCCACTAGTGCTGCTCATCAGAGTGGAGGAGGAGGTGGAGAGTAAGGGAGTGTTTTCACATAAGACATTCCAGGCATACCAGGAATTCCTGGCATGCCTGCTACATCGCTGTAACCTGTGATCCCCATCACTGCATTGTAATAGACCGCGTAGAGTGCACTGTTCCAATGCAGGGCAGAGAAAGATCTGTGTTTTCACATAGCCCAGGCATTTTCTCTATCTATCCCCGCATTAGAGCAGTGCACTCTGCGCTGTCTATTACAATGCAGAGATGGGGATCACAGATTGCAGCAGTGTAGCAGGCATGCCAGGAATTCCTGGTATGCCTGGAATGTCTGTTATGTGAAAACACCACTCCCTTACTCCTCCTATCCCTCATTGTAATAGACAGCACAGCGTTCCAATGCGGGGATAGGAGGAGAGAAAGAGCGGTGTTTTCACACAGACATTCCAGGCATACCAGGAATTCCTGGCATAGCTGAGATCGCTGGGATAGGAGGAGAGAAAGAGCATTGTTTTCACACAGACATGCCAGGCATACCAGGAATTCCTGGCATAGCTGAGATCGCCGCTCTGTTCATGAGAGGGGGGGGGGCGGTGCTGGCAGGGAGGGGGAGGAGAAGGGAGCAGAGGAGGAAAGGAAACCACCTCTATGGGCGGCACAGACCGGGGGCTGTGAGACCCCCTCCGCCCACTACAGTGAGCAGGGTGGAAATACAAGTCCCTGCTCCCTGTTAGAAAAACTACAAGTGGGTGTGTGTCAGACTGCTGCTAGCAGTACAGGATGGAGAGGCTCCAGCGGTTGTGCAAACAGGAAATCGCAGGGGAAAAACGTTTTTTCAGCAAGTTAAGCAGGCTATAGCAGAGGAACTACAGAGCTCAGCAGAAGATGGATGGCATAGTTGGTGAAGGTAGGAGATCAGCAACAAGGACATGGAAAAAAGTTTTTTCCCGGAGTTCTGCTTTAAGATAACATCAGCTGCTTCTACAGGCAAAACAGTATGGGTTTATTTACTAAAAGCAAAAAGACTGTGCACTTTGCAAGTGTGGTTGCTCCAGAGCTTAGTAAATGAGGTAAAGCTTCACTTTGTAAAGAATACCCAATCACATGCAAGAAAAAAAACCAAAAAAAAGAGCATGTTTGCATGCACATAATTGGATGATGGAAGCCAGCAGAGCTTCCGCTCATTTACTAAGCTCTGGAGCAACTACACTTTGCAAAATACACAGTTTATTTGCCATTAGTAAACCAATCCCTATACTCCTCTACAAGCAGGGGTTTTTTTTTTAAAGCAAGTGTGCATGGACCATAAAAAAGAAAACTAATGTTGCAATCATATCTAAGACCTGGTAAGCTGCAATATAATAAATGTTTGCTTTTGAGCTTAATACCACTTTTAAGTGTGGATTGTCATCTGCAATGAATTGCTACAGCAGAGAATTTCCAACAGTCATCATCTTTACAAAGATGTAGACCTAGTTTTAAAAGGACACTTGCACTATGTAGAACAAATTACTGGCTTTTTCACATTAATTTCCTCGACTGCGCTTTGGATTCACTAGAGGCCAAGAGTCTGTGGAAAGTAGATCAGAGATCCTGCATTCCAGGTCTATAAACATTTGCTTGTCTAATAATTCTTAGAAAAATTATGCTTTGACTACATACCCTTTGTAGAGCCTAAAATACAGGACATGCCCGAGAATAACAAAGAATTACATTTTATCTAAAGAGCATGCTTTTTTCTCCTACGTTCACTGACAGACGCAGCTCTTCTTGACTTTGTGGGGTTTTATGTTCGTCTTACCAGGAGTTAACTAGGCAGGGAAAGAGTTCAGCTGGCCCCTCCCCTGGGGGCCGTCCTCCTTTCCTACAATAAAACCCCCCCTCACAGAGGACTCTCCAGTTTCAATGCCTAGTTTGCAAGGAGTTGACCTGGCTTCCCTATGGGAACTGCGGTCCTATTGTGACCATTTTTTCTTTTTTATTTTATTTTTTCTTTTTTCTGCAATCAAGATGATCTGCTATCAAGAAGCCGGTCGGGGCATCGAGGGTCTTTGTGCTCTGTACTTTCCCCGACCTGGCCAACATGATGCGAGGCCGGCCCCAACACAGGGACCCGCCGCATCTTACCCGTTCCGTGCGGGTGGCCCGGGGCGAGATCCCCCATATTGGTCCCCTTCCCGACTGTCTCTT
>BLSH010014884.1:1128431-1152027 GCA_018402905.1 Glandirana rugosa
CCCCCCCCCCCCCCCCCCCCCCCCCCCCCCCCCCCCCCCCCCCCCCCCCCCCCCCCCCCCCCCCCCCCCCCCCCCCCCCCCCCCCCCCCCCCCCCCCCCCCCGCATTTTTGTATTGGCTTGTGATTCCTGTTGAAGGCGGAGCCAATTAACTTTCAGGCAGCTGTCCTTTAGGGAGATTATGGAAAAGGACTTTTGAAGTCACGCAAGAAAGGCTCTCTCGCATGTTAGAGTTATTTAAATTGCAGCAGTGTTATTAAAGGTGATTTAAGTATCAGTCAGGATAATAAAATTTCACTTTTCCCCACATGTAATCATTTAGCAACAGCAATACTACTGCAATGCCCTTGCAGATTGGCCTCAATAGGACATATATGTCACGCTGTCAATATTAGACTTAACAAGCTCAGACATCATTAGGGTTATATTAGAGATGCCACAGAGAAATATCAAGCCCTGCAGACAAAGATATTGAATGAAGTGAAAAAAAATGTTGCATGTCATGTTAGAGACGATAAACATCATGGTTCTGCCCTTGGATGGCTTTGGAAGAAATACAGATGTTTAAAGCTCAAGTTTAATTAGGTTTTTTTTTTTTCATTGAGCAAATGTGACAGTACTTCCATTCAGCGAGAAGTGGCCCTTGTGCTAGTGGCTGCTCTTAGTTGAAATTGTCTGGTCCTCAGCCCCCACGTACCCCCACATCAGTGATTGTGTTTGTGCTGTGGCATAACTCCCAACTTTCTGAGATGGGAATGACGGACACCTATTAGCAAACGTATGTAGGCATAGGACACACCCTCCACCACGCCCCCTTTTAAAGGAGAATTGTTAAAAAAAAGATTGATTAAACCCACAAGTGCTTTTTTACCACTATTATTCCTTTATATTGCCTTTTGGAATTTACAAATTCAGCAGTTTAGAAATTGGGTGAAAGGTTTAGCACTGCTGTCTCTATCGGCTCCTCCTCCATTCCGAGTGCCCCCATAGCAAGCCCCTTGCTATGGGGGCACTTGTGTGGGCTTGATCTCGAGCCAGGCTCTATTCAGACACAGAGCACAATTAGGCCCCATTCTCCACTCTCTGCTCACAGGGTTTGGCAGCAACAGGGGTCAATAGCTCCTGCTGCTCTCAGCTAAGAGTGTGGGGAAAGGGGAGAAGAGCTGCTGCAGATGTGCAGAAAGGAAGATCGTCGGCATCCTGGTCAAGTGCAGCAAGACTTTGGTGTATACAGCACAAATGCTCAACGTGTTTCTGCCACAACTACCTTACTCATCATAGTCATGAGTTTGACCGTTATGGTGGAAACGCATTGACATTTTGTGCTGTATACACCAATCTCTTAATAAAGCTGATGTCTTGCTGCACTTGACTGTCATGCTGGTGATATTCCATTCTTCAGGAGACCACAATCTGTGCCTGAGCACCGCCTATTCAACTGTGGATGGCGATTGGGCTCAGGTAAGTATTTGGGGGGGAAGGGGGTGGGCTGCTATTGACCGTTTTATGCAGAGAATTCATAAAGGTAAAAAAAAAACTTTTACCTTTACAACCACTTTAATGGAGAACAATCTGTGCTCTCTTAGCTTCAGTGGAGAGCAGCAGAGACCTCAGAGGTCTAATAGACTCCTGGTAAAGAGATCCTATTTATACTGACAGGTTATCACATAGGGGAAACTTGGGCCCCCTGGGTGATGGAAAGACATACCTGGGGCTATGAGAAATGTAGGGGCCTGTAGACCTCTTCCTTTTAAGCCAAGGATGGGACAGGACTACATTTCCATGGGGACTAGGGAGCTGCAACAGGAAAAGGGGAAAGAAGGAAGCCCAGGCCTGGGGTCAGTTTCATAGGGACCAAAGGGGTGGTCATTATAGAGAGTTGCTGTTTTGGAGAGTCATATGCAGCAATGTTCACTACAGACCCTGGAAAGCGCCCAGAGATAACACCTGTGAGAGATGCCCACTGCCAGGCCCTGAATGGCCGCTGACATCCGTTCCTTAGAGGATCGTCCTCACTGAGTCATAGACGACGTTACCAATTCCAGACAGTGAGAGGAGGTGTAATGACAGATTGTTTGTTAGTGAGAGGCCAGCACCCCCTAATTACTTGAGCTCCTTCTCTCTCCAGCGATGTCCACAAATGTCTAAACTGTCCAGGACACTCCTCCTGATTGGCTGAGACACATTGACTCTCGCAGCTGTCAATCAAAGTTAGTCAGCCAATGAGGGGAGAGAGGGGGTGGGCTGGGGCGAGGCTACGTGTCTGAATGGATACATGGAGCTCTGACTCAGCTCAGGTGCCCCCATAGGAAGCTGCTCACTGGAGGGAGGGGCCAGGAGAGCAGAGGAGGGACCAGAGAAGAGGAGGATTTGGGCTGCTCTGACTTTACAATCACTTTAACATCAGTATTCTTGGCCAAAATGTCTTGCGTTTATTTTGCGAGTATTATGCCTTTCATTGTGTGTGCCCTGTTTGTAAAGCTTTGCCTGTTTGCATAGCAGATTAGCATCACTTTACTTTTTGTTGTGGACTTTACCGAGTAGTCCTGTGACTGGCGCCTTGATCAAAACTTTTATGGCAAAATATGGACAACTTTTACATGCTATGTTTTTGACATGGCATTTCAATTTAGCAATATTGTTATTGACATCTTGAAGTTATTTTTTAACTAGGGCCAAATAAATTTGTTTTATTGAGCCAATAACTTGAGTTGTCAGTAATATGGACACATAATTACAACTTACTTCTTATTTATGTGGAACAGCTGCAAACATAACTATACTGACATGATTTATAGAACTGTTATGTATTTGTTTCAGCTGGAACAATTCCCTGTCTCACTTTTGTAAAGCCAGATCGGCAATAAAAAAACCTGGCAGAGATTATAACCCTTCCCTTAGCCTGAAGTATATTCAATGCTAGTCTATTAGCTTGCGTATGCAATAAACCAGTACAATGAGGAGACAAGGCAAACAGTGAGAATTGTATGCTGTGGGTTAACATAATTTGTATATTGCTGTTTTGTGAAGCCCCCTCTAATTGATCATTGGCCTTTTTTAAAGGACTCCTTCAAAATGTAGAAATTTCTATTGGCTACCCAACGCTGTATTCATCTCAGGATCCAGAAGAGGAATGACATTGTAAGGGGACTGCCAGGGACCGGACAGGATGGGTTCATCTCCTGGTGGCGCTGGTAAGGGACCCAGATGGCAGACTTAGGTGAGTATACCTTGCTTCACAAAATGGGCGTTTAGCACCTGTGCATGAGATTCCAGCATTTTTATGTAGGCAGAAGACAGTCTGCAAAACTTTGAGTGACTGAACATTGCTGCGATTGGACAGGGCTGGACAGTGCACTGAATGGTACCAACTTTTAAGGTAGTATGCATCTAGAGAAAAATGCCTAGAATGCAGCCGTCAAACACTCTGGGCATTTGCCCACCCCCAGGAGCTTTCAGCATTTAATAAAGTTTTACAGGCTGCCAGCAGCGGAGCTGGGTGGTACGCCTGTGACTTCCACCAGGGCTGCCAATAAGGGGGTACCACTGGTCAACAGGGGCCCGGGCAGCTGACGAGCATGGGGAAGGGGACCCTGGACAGAAGGGGATCATCGGTGCAGTGGGAGGAGGCATTTACTAAAACTGATCCCCTGTAGTTCCCTCCTGCAGCAGCTTAAAGCCGTCTTCTCGTCCTTTCCCTCCTGCTGGTTTTCAACTGCTGCAGGTGGGATCAGTACCAGTAAATGGCTCTCCCCTTTTCCCCCAGCAGCGCTACCAGCTTTCCCTCCTGCCGGGTGCTGAGGGGCACGGGGTGACCATTTCAGGATGAAGAGCAGGGGGATTTGTGAATATGTTGTATTTATTGGCCCCATCCTTTTCTAAATATACAGAGTGATTGTTGGTATTCATAACTGAATCATAACAACCTGTGTTTACAATGCTTCAGTTTGTGAATGAACAGGGAGCCTAGATTGGGGATCTATGTCCTCAATTCCTTTCTCAAAAGTGAGACATCAGGGGTTTGTTTAAACCCCTGATATTTTACCAAAGCCTATCTCCCCCAGCAGCATTGTAAAAAAAATTGTAAAAAAATAATGTTAAAAAAATGATGGGCTCCTTCACATTGTTTTTCTGGCCCACACAGTGTGAACGACCATTTTGCTTGTGTGGTTGTAGTCACCTGTCATTCTTTGGTGACGCAGCGGCTGTACGAACACAACCACAGGTCCTAATTTGACATGTGTGCAGGTGTAGGTGAGTGGCACCAAATCCACACTGTCTGTTTTTGGGGTGTAGACCTGACCCACACACTTGTGAAATTTAGAATCTGCTGTGTTCATACAGCCACTGCATCCCCATAGTGTAACATAGGTTGTCTGCACACAGCTCCAGCCACTAAGAAAACAGGCCACAGTGCCCATTTGAATAAGCCCCAAAACCTATTCACTTTATCAACTCAATGCAGTTTTATTTTTATAGATTTAGTAGAAATGTTTTTAAGTTATGTTGTGTTTTATATCCACTAATAATGATTTTAGCGCATTTTTAGCAAATCTATATTTTGAATGGGGGGGGGGGGGCTGTCAGAAATCACATCACACTGCTATACTTTCTAACAGCAGCCCTGACTTCTGCCCACATGACAATCGCAAAGGATAAACATTCAGTGTGCATGACGGTTTAAAGGGGATCCAAAGGCACAAATACTCACCTATGCTCTAATGGTCCGACACCTGCGAGGCCCTTACTGGCATCTTCTCCTTAGCTTCTTCCAGTTGCCGGTCTTTGGCTGTCTTGATTGACCAGTGCGGGATGACGTCACCTCTGCACATGAGTGTATTCATTAATCTCAACACACTGGCACTGTACTTAAATATAAACTTGCACATTCTGCAGAAGATTGCAAACAGGCAGGTACTGTACATTTATTTTATTATAGAAGAGGCATTTCCGATTGCACTTTTAGAAAAAAACTATACACGATAAAGCTTGTCCTATGGGACTTTATGGCAGCCAAAAAAGCTATAACCAAAACTTTTAAAAGAAAACAAGTTTATTTATACAAACAGATTAAAATTCAATGTTTACATTAAAATAATCTGGTCTATTGGTTTGACAATGTAGTTTACTGTTCTCACATCTGGAGTATATACAGTATATACAGTATACAGCATATAATAGTGATTAAAATGTTTACTACCAACCCAAGGCAAAGAAGTGTACACCATACAAAGTTGTCACCAGCTACATCCGACGCGTTTCAATTGTGAACAATCTAGTAAGAAGAGCAGGTAAGTGAGGTATAAGGTTACTGCAGCTCCTCTCAGAGAGGTCCCAGAACAGGGTGGTGGATCCATAGTCCCACAAGGGGGGGGGGGGGGGATCGACCAAAAGAGGCAACCCCAAAATGGACGTCCAATTTGCCTGATGACCTGATAGTCATGTAAGCATTAGAGGTGCGCTGAATGGAAATTTTGGTACCGGAACTGCAGGATGCACTTAACCGAAAACCAAAAAAGATTGTTAATAAAAAATATTTATATTTTTTTATATATAATTGTGTTATATTCAACTTTTTAATTAATATCATCAATTTAAATTAATATAAATTGATTCTTGGCCATTATTGGCACCTTTAGTGCAAGAAAGCTCAAGAAAAATGCAGTCTGCAGTCTCTGACCATCTCCTGTAGTATCTCTGCAATCTCTTACTAAAACTTAAAGGGGTTGTAAACCCTCAAGATTTTTCACCTTAATGCATTAAGGTGAAAAACCTTCTCACTTGCAGCAGTTCCCCTTTACTTACCTGAGCCAGAACCGATTCCACGGCGGGGACGAGCCTCCAAGCTCACTCAAGCTGTTCCGATTCTCATTGGCTGGATTGATAGCTGTGGGAGCCATAGGCTCCCACAGCTATCAATCAAGTCCAATGACCCGGGGCGGGGCCGAGTCCCACTGAATGTGTGAATACAACAGCAGGACTTGGGAGCCCGCCTGCACGGGTGAACCCTGGGAGGCCTGGTGGTCACTCGAGAAGTGGAGGAGCCCAGAGCACCACTGGAGGGCCCCAGAAGGGTTAGGGGCCACTCTGTGCAAAACCACTGCACAGAGGCGGTGAGTATGACCTGTTTGTTATTTTAAAAAAAACATTTAGCCTTTACAATCACTTTAAACATATTGCTAATTGTATAGCAACATTTCCATTCAGTGCACCTCTATCAGACATGATACAGGCGATGGTCAGAGACTGCAGACATGATACAGGAGATGGTCAGAGACTGCAGACATAGTACAGGAGATGGTCAGAGACTGCAGACATGATACAGGAGATGGTCGGAGACTGCAGACATGATCCAGGAGATGGTCAGAGACTGCAGACATACTACAGGAAATGGTCAGAGACTGTAGACATACTACAGCAGATGGTCAGAGACTGCAAACCTGATACAAGAGATGGTCAGAGACTGCAGACATAATACAGGAAATGGTCAGAGACTGAAGACATGATACAAGAGATCAGTGCAGCCTCCCCAGTGCCCATGAGATGCAGCCTCCCCAGTGCCCATGAGATGCAGCCTCACCAGTGCCCATGAGATGCAGCCTCACCAGTGCCCATGAGATGCAGCCTCACCAGTGCCCATGAGATGCAGCCTCACCAGTGCCCATGAGATGCAGTCCCATCAGTGCTCATAGTATGCAGTCTCATCAGTGCCCATAATATGCAGCCTCCCCAGTGCCCATGAGATGCAGCCTCCCCAGTGCCTGGTAGTGCAAGCTCCCACTGTGTCAAGGAGCTGTATTGAATCGCTGGGCAGGCACTGTAACAATGTCCCGCCTCCCAGACGGGCTCTTGTGACACACGTCACAGTGATTCAATATCCCGGCATTGGATCAGTGTGCCGCCTATAACAAGAGCCGGTCTAGGAAATGGGACATTGTTACAGCGCTGCCCAGCGATTCAATCCAGCTCTGTGACACAGCAGGAGCTCGCTGCGCCAGGAGGAGGACACTAACAAGGAGAGGAGGAGGAAGGTGAGGATAGAGAGGAGGACTCTGACGGGCGCGCCAGGATGACACGTGTGGCACCAGGAGCCCTTTTAGGACCTTTTTTTTTTCTTTTGGTCGGTTGCCGAAAACCCCATTTTTGTTCGATATATTTTGGCGGCTGGAATTTCGGTGCACCTCTAAGGCCTCATGCACACAGGATGTTTTTTGACTGTTTTTCAGCAGCTTTTTTCAGCTGCAGACTTTTTTTTCTACAGTCAATAAACCCTCCATGTTATCCTATGTGTTCATGCACACAGGCTGTTATCAGCTGTTTTTAGCAGTGACGTTTTTGAGCTGTAAAAAAAACCCAATACCTGAGGGATCTTTTGGACGTTTTTCAGCTGTAAAAATGCTCAAAAATGTTGATCCCCAAAGTTTTTGGACGTTTTAAACCAATTAAAAAAAAAAGCTGGCCCTTTAAAAACACAAAAAAATGGCGGTAATAAACGCTGGTAAAAGCTGAAAACATCCCTGATAAGCTACTGATGTTTTTTGGACTTTTTTTAAAGTCCTGTTTGCATGAATCCTAATAAGCATATATGAAAAGTCAAGGCAGGATATATGTAAAAGGCACGGTTAAGCCCTGTAACAGGATAGTGCCTCTGGTCTAGTTTATGAAAAAAAAGACATCCATGATGGGTTAGAGGTGGTTTATATTTTGACCAGAGTTGGGCTTTTAAGTAAGCTCATATGGGTGCTTGGGGTGGCCCATTTGTTTGGTAGGGGGGCATCTGAAGTCTTATGCCTCGTACACACGGTTCGACGATCGCACGTGCGATCGTGTCGAATCGTATGTTGGCTGTTGTATGCAGCATACTGACTGCACTACACGATCGTACGAGCACAGAAGAACGTTCAGGTGCATGTAATTAGCATCCGGCCTTTCCTGACTTCGGAGCATGCGTATTTTGCACAATACAACTTGTTGTACCAACTGCTCTGCACACACGATACAGCGGTCGTATGACCACTTGTTGTTACAACCAAGTTTTCTAGTCTGCTCATACAACTCCCGTGTACGACCATCGTATGTTCGACTGTTCAAATCGCGCATACGAACGATCGATTTCGCATACAACGGTCCTGAGTACGACCTGTTGTATGCGATCGTCGAACCGTGTGTACGGGGCTTTAGCAATGTTCTTAAACAAAATGATGTTTTAAATATACTAAAGTAATGGATTTGTGTTCCAGTTCATTATACAAACTAAATTCTTCCCTGCCAGTCTCTAATTGGAGTCATTATTATCAGCTAAATTATCTGTGCACGGGGACTGTGAGCTTTTGGGAAGTATTTGCCTTGCCAAACCCTTTCATCAAAAGGAAAAACTGTTTCTTCAATACATATTCAGTTAAATCTGAAGGATATAGGGCATGCTATCTTCGCGTTTTACTTTTATCTTCTGCCTGATGATTCTCTTGTGATGTTTAATATATTCATAACAAATGAATAATCAATACTCATTGCTATTTTAGCTTCCTGCAGGCTAAGATACTAACCTTTTTTTTAATCTCAACAGAGAATAATATTTGATAATGACTGATATCATTTTTATCTAGATCAAATATTTTTCAATACAAGTTGAAATGGCCAAAGGTTAAAAAATGTTAATATCTTCGTTAGTTTGGTAGGTATGGAATACTGCATATGACTGTTTTATATTTGCCATCTGTGGTTAGGAGCGCTTCTGTGCCTCTGAGTCTCTCTCTACTGTTCAGTTGTTTGCTACTACTTCAGGACACACAGCTGGATGACACAGCAGAAGGGCACATCTCCTCTCTCTGCCTTAATTCATATGGCTTTGTATAAGCTATCAATGAGATAAACACAATTGAGCAGCTGCTGCTGGGCTAGCTTATTGGATAAAAACAGAGTGCTCTGTAAACACAACATCATGGAAGCACTCAGGATTAAATGTTTGTATATTGAAATTTTTACACTAGTTATGAAAAATTACATAAAAGGTGTGCATGCTAATACGTATTCAAAAATAATTTAGATAATATTTACGAAACACTATAAAAGTTTTCCTTTAAAGCAGTTCCCAATTTCAGTCTTCAAGTCTTCCCACCAGGCCATGTTTTGGGAATATCCCTTTAATAAAATGGCTGTCATAAATATCAAGCCATAGACCTTGATTTAAAGCCCCCTTTAACCACCTGAGCTCCGGAAGATTTTACCCCCTTAATTCCCAGGACATTCTCTGCTATTTAACAGTGCGCTACTATAACTTGTAATTGCGTAGTCATGCAACACTGGACCCAAACAAAATTTATATCATTTTTTCCACACAAATAGAGCTTTCTTTTGGTGGTATTTGATTGCCACTGGGTTTTATATTCTTTGCTAATCTAAATGATAAAATACAACAAATCCAATAAAACATTTTTAAAAAAAATCTAATTTCTTCATACATTTAGGCCAAAATGTATTCTGCTACATGTATTTGGTAAAAAAAAAAAAGTCCCAATAAGTGTACATTGATTGGTTTGCATTAAAGTCATAGCGTTTACAAACTATGGGTAATATACTGGAATTTGGATTTTATTTTTTTCTTAATACTACTTATGGTGATCATCAGTGACTTATAATGGGACTGTGATAGTGCAGTGGACAATCTGACACTGACATCACCCATGACACTAATACAGTGAACAGTGATAACACTATATACTGTCACTGTACTAACGACACTGGCTGGGAAAGGGTTAACATCGGTGATAGCCTGTCCATTAGGGGCACACGGGCACCACACCCCCCATCCATGCATCCAGCCCCCTAATCTACATGCAGGGCATCAGACGCATGGATTCCAATGGGGGGGTTTGAAGCACATGATTAGGGTGGGCTCAGGATGCAGAACACTGCGCTCCGAGCCCACCTGGTTGTGTGACAATAATGAATTGATATTCACTATTTTCACACTGAATCTCCTCCCCGCCAATCATGAAGCGGGTCGTGAGACCCATTTCCCGATTGGCCAAAAGGAGAAGCCATCCTTTTGGCCTGTGAGGAGGAAGGAGGAGGAGGGAGGAGATGTCGAGGAGATGCATGGGAGGCTCAACCAATGGAGCCAGGACACAGAGGAGACTGAGGGGGGATACCACCGCCTTTGACTGGGGGGGGTTGAGTGTGAGTATAGTGCGCGGTGTGGTCTGGAGTGAAGGGGGGGTCAGTGGTCAGGCCCGTCTGCCGCCGCCCCCGACCAATGGTTTACCAGCCGCCACTGGTTAACATCTCAAGTAATCAAGGGGTTAAATGTGTGCCAAACAACAATGTGTAATGTGTGCAGATTTTTACTAACAGAGATCCCTTTTGTTTCTTATCTCTGCCTTGCGGGGATAAGAAACTGGGATTGTTCCCTCTGTATATTATCAATGCAGGGCTCTGAGCTGTGATTGGACACAGCCAATCAGCAGGTCCCGGCCATGAATCATTGGCCGGAACCTGTTGACAGTCTCCCACTTTGTACAATGGCACCTGGTGTCAGCGAGTGCCCGCTTTATGGGCCACCTGCCCGCAGTACATTTGGGGGGGAGGGGCAAGTGGTGAAAGGTGAAGGAAATCCTGAAAACATGACCTGCTCGGAGTACTTGAGGACTGAGGTTGGGAACCACTGCTGTAGAGGAAACGCCCCTCACCTGTTGCGCCTGTATGACAGGAAGTGAACAGAAATTCCCTCAGTGTTATACAGACCACAGAAAAATAAACTGTTAGGGGTTTTAACCCTTCCCTAGTCTATTGAAAAGGGTAAGTTTGGGTTCATAGGTATTAACGGTCGCACTGGCCACCCGTTAGTTATTTATTTCTTCCGCAACGTTAATAAATGGTGTATACATGTGCCATTCAACCTGGAGAGGAGTGCCATCTAGTGCAGGAGCTGACTTCCTGGAGGGGACAGTGACAAATTGAAGTTTAGTATTGTGGAAAAACTTGCATTTTTTTTTTCTTTTGTGTTGAAAAGTTTATTGAAAAAAAGTAGAAACTGGAGTCCTGACTTAAAATGCATCTTTCATATTATTTAGCTTTATTTAATCATTGTTTTATCTTTTTTGCTCTAGGTTTACTGGAGGAAAACTGAACATGTGTTACAATGCTCTTGATCGTCACATAGAAAATGGACGAGGAGATCAAATTGCTGTTATACATGACAGTCCAGTTACTGACACCAAGCAGACTATTACTTACAAAGAAGTGCATGAACAGGTAAGTCATTTCAGCAGATGGCAATATACACTTTTTTTTATCTTTCCTTCACCTGTTTTTATTAATGTTTTATTTTTAAAAAGGCTTTCTAGTTGTTTCTTTGTAGCAGGTTTATACATGGCTGCAAGCTGTTCTAAAAAAATATTCAAAGCATAATTGAGGTAAAGTGCATTAGCATACAATGTACCACCCAAGTCTTGAAATTTATTTAATCTTTTGTTGGCACATTTTATAATTGTTAATGAGGGCACCCACCCCCTTAGGAGCTGCAAGTAGAGCATTTTCACAGAACACTTGAGTCAGAAGAACAGTACAGTGCTTTGTTTTATTGAGGGCCAGTTTCTTCTGGGTCAGTTTTTGCTTACAGTTCACACCACACACAGTTCCAGTGCGTTTTTGATACGATTTGCTATGTTCCAGTACAGTTCTGTGCAGAAAAAATGCAGCATGCTCTACATTTTTTTCTGCACTGGAAACTGACTGCACTGGTGTGAACTAGAGCCATTGAAATACATGGAAAACACTGTGCATGCATTTTAAGTGTAGAATAAAGTGCACTGAACTGCATCTGGTGTGAACTAGCACTTAAAGTGGTAGTAAACCCTCCTATCATTTTCAGCCAAGGAAGCTGCCATCTTTGCCTCTGTTTAATCTACAACTGCCATGATGCTGCACATGTGATCAGCTATGACACCAGCCATTGGATGGTTTGACAGTTTGGTTTAGAGCACAACCAATGGGAGCGTTACATTTCCGGCACGTGCCAGAAATATGACTGGTTTTTAACCTGTTAAATGCATGGGTTTACTACTGCTTTAAGGAATAAACTTGGATAGTGATGATATTATGGGATGCCCACTAGATCAACAGCTTCAACAGCTCTCCCAGACTGACTCTGCATCCATCTCAGACTGCTCTCACCCAGTTCCCTCCGGCATGCCCCTCAGTCCTCTCCTGACTGTAACGCTCACCAGCCCACCTAGCTGTCTTCCTACCTCCCTGGAGATTTTCCCAGCAGTGTTCTCCTGCTGTCCTCCTCCTGCTCCTGTGCCTCCGGTCAGGACACCCATGTGTGTCGTGAAGTGGGTCCCTCCCGCGCCTGAGCCCAGACTCGAGGTCACCTCCCCCAGACTAGGGGTTACCCTCAAGCGCCACGACAGCCTAACACTCCATCTCCAGTTTGCACCCAAACTCCACTGCCCCAGTTGGGCTGACCCTGAGTATTTGAGGGGGCCTGCCCCCTGCCAGCCCATCTGTTTGGGATTGGTCAGGGCCCTCACAAATATTCCAGGCAGCTCCCCCTCACCTCTACTCTGAATTCTTCTAGGATCTTCTGCGAGTTTCTAGAAGTAGGGGGAGGTATCGGTGATGCTGCATGTGAGTCATACCAGCCTCCCTGAGTTACTCCCCTGACCCAGATAAAACACAGGCTTGGCTGCCAGCCAAGCTCACACAATTTACCTACCCTAACCAAAAATCCTATTCTAGAACACTAGAGGGTGCTACACAGCACAGTAAAGACTGGGTTAATTATAGTAAACCTATCTCCAGAGCCTCATAATTAAAGCCCCACTTTGGGATAACTTAAAAAAAAACTCTCAGTATTTCCATTTGGTCCCCGGATTTTAACTGATTCCTTTTTGTCATGCAACTTCACATGTAGAAAAAAAAAACATCTAAATTGCCAGGGCTGCTTGGATAGGCACCTCATCAATAAAATTACAAATGAATAACAAAAATGTCCTCAAACATGGGACTTTAAAGGTGCCTAATGATACAGTTCATATACAATACTGTTAAAATTCCATCAGTTTATTTAATTCATAAAAACCTTCAAACATGTGGTGGTGTACTTTGCCCAACATTGCTTCTTTTTTTAATACATAGAAATTCTACATTAAAAAAGTGCTGCACTATTATAAAATTATAATACAGCAGATTATACAATATATCAACATATAGTGAACATAAACTAAAAGTGCATAATAAACATCAGAAAAGAAAATGTCCTCACAGGGTATGTCCACAATCAAGTGCAAAGCTATGATGAATGGACAGTCAGTGATCGGTATGGATTATTGGCTTTCCATTCAGAAAAGGAAGGGGATGGTAAATACACATTTACTAGCCCCATCTCCACTCTCCATCCTGACAGATCCCCTGCAGCAGGCAGTAGAGGGGATCGGGGAACCTGACAGAGCTGCAGGGGTGGAGAGGGGGGCCGGAAAACAGCACGGGGGGGGGGGGGGCTGGATAGGAGGAGCAGTGCGGACGGCTACATGCAGAGGAATCAATCTCTACATTTTCCGCCTCTTCCTCCCTGAGGCATTCAGTGGCTGTAGGAGGAAAATGGAGAGATCGGTTTATCAATATGCAGCCGCTCCTCCTATACAGACATACGGCGGGGGCTCAAAAGCCCCCTGCAGCTTGGGGCTGGGTTGCAACTGCAACACCTGCGTTCCCTGTAGGTGCGCCCCTGCAACTCAGTACCACTTGACCCCTTAGTTATTGCTGGAACTTGACAGTCTAAAAGTTCAGAATGGCTCTGGTAGGGTGAAATTGAACAATTTTGTTGCAACACGTTTAGTGGATCCCAAATACCCCACTTCTTTAGGTTCTGTAAAACTTTATTGTACTAACACCAATACTGCGATCAGGAGCCTGGGCACCACCAACCACACTTAGCCTCCCCCTGGGAGGAAGACTAACTTATCACACACAAGAGGCCTCAGTGTTATCCCTTTAAAAAAGGGGACAAGGAAGGAGGGGAGACAAAAAACAAACCCTAATGCATAATGTAGTAGCCCCCTCAGTGTCCGACTGACCATGCACACCACCTGTAAGGAACCACCAGGGCTATTTAGCACATATAGTTGTGCGGACAACAACGAACAGACATCCCTTCAGGTTAATAGAGTAACATATCATCATGGTAGCAGTTTATCTTTGCTCCCCCTGGTCTATGTGAAAGGGTATACAGTAGAGCTGCATTTAAAGGCCATGAGTATGTAGCGCCCTCACCACTAGAAGAGGGTGGTAGGTAAATTTAGTTGTGCTGGATAATAATTATCCTGGCTGATTTACAGTGTTTTCAGATACCATGGCTCATTACCATTTTGTGGCTTCTCCTTTTTGCCTGTAGATGATGCTGTTGCTTCTGGCATGAGAGTGATAAGCTACAGTATAATGAAGTTGTAGTGGCACATACCCTCTAAGCCCCAGGCGTCAAACACAATGAGCACGGTAGTGCTGCATTGTGGGAGAGGTATTTAACTGGAAGAAGTCAGGTGATCTGGGAGTCCAGCCCACCTAGCCCTTCTGGGTGGGTGCATGCGAAACAGCTCCTGGCTGCTAGTCCTGAAACCTGAGGTCTATCCTTTTGGCTGCCGATTGCTAGGCTTATCTGAAGCTTATCTGGGTATTCAAAGTTTGCTGATGAAAGCCTGCCAAAGATCTGGAAGGGATTCTGAGAGGGATGGAGTTCGGAGGAAGCACTACAGGGTACTCTTCATGAGCAGTGAGGCTATGAAGTGGCTGGGAGGACTTCAGGAGAGAACTCATCCAAGTGAATCCATGTGTCTGAAGCTGTGAGTAGAGAGCTTAGTTACTAGAGGAGACAGCCTGTCCTACAAAGTACAGATGTGCTGGTTCAGCTTAAAGGCTCTTTTTCTCTGTACTGCTGTCTGCTTCACTTCACCTATTTTTGTCTAAGGAGTCTACCTGACTGCCTATTGACTGTTACTAAGGGTGTCATGTGCCCTGTCCCCCTCTCTCCCCCATTTCTCCTGTTGAGAAATAAACTTTATGGATGATTTTTGACTGTTTTTTTAGCTGCAGACATTTTATTTCTACAGTCAATAAACCCTCCATCATGTTATCCTATATGTTCATGCACACATAGGCTGTTATCAACTGTTTTTAGCAGCGACTTTTGAGCTGTAAAAAAAACCCCCAAGACCAGAGGGTTCTTTTGGACTTTTTCAGCTGTAAAAACATTCAAACGCTCAAAAACGCCCAAAAACGCTCAAAAATGTTGATCCCCAACGTTTTTGGACATTTTAGATCAATTGGGAAAAAGAGAAAATGCTGGCCCTTTAAAAAACGCTAAAAAACACGAAAAACCAACGGTTATATAATGCTGGTAAAGCTGAAAACATCCCTGATAAGATACTGACGTTTTTTAAAGTCCTGTGTGCATGAAGCCTAAAAGTGACTGGTGCTCAACTTCTTTTCTCGTTGATCTCACCCACCATGCCCTACGCCCTGAGGATTGTGTAACCCTCCCCACCTCTGTAATTCACCATCAGACTTCCAGAGAATCGGGGCAGGCGCTACAAGTATTTGTGTGGTAACAATCTAAACTTTAATCACCATAAGGTCACGAAACTTTCGGTAAGCATTAAAAGTAATTATGTTACTGGCTGAAAATATTGCAAAAACCACAAAACAAGTCAACACAGAGTCCTGTGTGCTTCATGTTTTTATAACAAAGTATAAAGTTACATGGTTACAGTTAACTAGCTAACTAGTACTGAAATATGACCACAACGAATGTGAACTGCGCAGTCCATAGCCCCTAATCCTTAGGAGGAATAAGTAAGTGAGGGTGGCTATGTTCCTACATACAGTGGGACCATGGAGAACGTACGTAGCCAACCTCCAACAGAAAGTTGGATAATGGCAGGAAAAAAAAAATAATTTGGAGTAGGTTGAGAGCAAAAGAAGGGATATTTTGAAAGCGAGTATATCCACTTGAATATAATTTTTTCTTTTCTTTTAAACCTCAGTTAGGCTGGGTTCACACTGCTGCGGTACAAATTTTCTGCAAATTTAATACGATTGCGATGCGAGTTTTTTCAGTTCAGACACAAGTGCGGTTTCTACATGTGTTGGTGCGAATCTACTGCAAAGCTGTAGCTGGAGTTGGAGGGAGAAGCTATCGCAGTGATGTGAATGGGAGATTGCGTTTTCAATCCGTGTTCTATTGTAGTCTATGGAGCTGAATTCGCAACGCACAGCATCGCACATGAATCAAACTCGCACAGGACCCTTTTTTTCACGGATTAGATTGGCAACGCATCAATGTGAACTGCCCTAATAGAACACTTTGTTATTGGAGATGACTTGCGAATTTAATCTATCGCAACGGCTAAAATTTGCAGTAGAGTTCGCAGCAGTGTGAACCCAGCCTTAATGTCCCTTTAATTACTTCCATGATATTATTAACTTCAGGAAAGGCAGATAGACCCTGACCAGAATCTGATGTAGTATTTGCTGTAGATCATATACTATGTATTATGGTCCCATTTTTTGGCAGTTTGATTGGCCATCCATAAGATTGAACCAAGCACACACAAAAACACATAATAGAGGACATCACCCAGATGAAGCCTGAAGCCTTTGGCAATTTGCCACAATGTTGCTGTCACAGATTATATGCCTTGAATGTAAAGGGCAGCTCAACATTTGGACATCATATATATTTTTTTTTATTGTAAAAAGACATTGTATATCATTTTTAGGCATTTTTACCTTGTATGGCAATCAAGCCAGTCTATTCACAGATCCTACTTGGCAAGTACTCACCAGTAACTCATTTGGCCTTTGAACTGTTACGGCTGATTCAGGAACTGGAGGGTGCATGTAGTTGCTCGCTAGTAGATTGCACCACCTTAGAAATGAATTCAAGCTTTCGTTTTCCAAATAAAATATATGTACCTTCTCCTCAGCCATGAAACCAGTTATGTCATGTTGTCCTAATGCAAACTCCTCCAGCAGTGATGATCCTGTATGATCAGGGCTGTATTAGTGGCAGTGGTTACAGTTCATTCTTTCATATTAAGTTGGTAATTTTATTTTAGTATTTATGTTCTTTTAACTTATTCTAGGTCTTTCATTTTAGTTTGAAGAATTTTTAGTATTTCAGGTTACTGAAATACTGTCACTAGCAGTAGCTGCCCCTGTGTAACATACAGGCAGTCCCTGGGTTACAAACAAGATAGGGACTGCAGGTTTGTTCTTAAGTTGAATTTGTAAGTCAGAACAGGTACATTTTTTAAGTGTAGCTTCAGCCCAAAAAAAAATATTTTAAGCTTTTTGGATAGCATAGGGAAGGGTTAAAACCCCTGGAATGTTTGTTTTGCTGTCTGTTTCTGTTCAGAAGATTTTACCTCACTTCCTGTCCCAATGATAATTGGATTTTGAAAATTTTGGGTTGTTGTGGAAACAAGGATTGGTGATAAAGCTTCAGTGGAGACCCCTTTTTCCCATAATAACTCTTACAGGAGTGAATTTACCTTCCTAGGGGGAGATTTCCTCTCACTTCCTGTTGTCTCCCTCCGTTTGTAAGTAGGAGTCGTTTGTAAGTCGGATGTTTGTAAATAGGGGACCGCCTGTATTTGTAAAGTGGTAAAGTCCTCAGAATGTCATGTATTGTAGCTTGAAGAATTTGTGGCATTTCAGGCTATTTGAGTACTGTCCTCATCAGTAGCCGACCATGTGTACCATATATTTGTTAAATAAAAGGTAAAGTCCCTAAAAGAAGTTTGGAATTCTTAGAAAAAAAATTATTCTCAGCTAGGTGGATGCAGCATCAGTCCCCCGTTGGCTCCAAGACCGAGAACTGAGCGATCAAAGACCGCTGATTACTCAACCCTTGGTCTTCAGGCTGTAGAGAGCTGGGGTCTGTCAGTCAGCGGCTCTCTGCTCTGCCTCTCCAGCGCTCACTGGAGTGCTGGGCTGTGGAGAGGGTGGGAGTAGCTGGCGGCTCAACCTCTCAGTGGCTCACTGAGAGGCTGAGCCTGCTGACGGTCCAGGCATCTGGGTGGATCCCAAACGGGATCTTTTCAGAGCCTATACACGCTCTGTCAGCAGAATGAACTGCACTCCTATGATCCATAGAAGGAGAGTAAAAAAAAAGTACTTCTCCTTTAGGCCTCATGCACACAGCACATTAAAAAATGTCCTAAATATGTCAGTAGCTTATCTGTGATTTTTTCAGCTTTTATTAGCTAGTTACATAGTTGCATAGTTAGTCAGGTTGAAAAAAGACACAAGTCCATCTAGTTCAACCAAAAAAAAAAATAGAAAAATTATATATAACCATACAATCCTTCACCCACAGTTGATCCAAAGGAAGGTAAAAAAAAACCCAGCAAAGCATGATCCAATTTGCTATAACGCGGGAAAAAATTCCTTCCTGATCCCCCGAGAGGCAATCAGATTCATCCTGGATCAACTTTACCTAAAAATTTGCGTTCTATTACCGGCATTTTTAAAGGGCCAGCACTTTATTTTTTTACTCAATTGATCTTAAGCATTTGAGAGTTTTTACAGCTGAAAAACATCTCTCAGAACCCACTGGTCTTGAGGTTTTTTTTGTTTACAGCTCAAACACGTCCCAGCCAAAAACAGCTGATAACAGCCTATGTGTGCATGAACACCTAGGATAACATGATGGAGGGTTTATTGACTGTAGAAAAAAATGTCTGCAGCTAAAAACAGCTGCTGAAAAACAGTCAAAAAAAACATCCTGTGTGCACCAGGCCTTAAGAATGAATGCATTAGAAGTAACCGGTCCTCTTATCAAGCAAACATTGTAAAACAAAACCTTTCATAGCTGCCAGTCTAGATTATGTTCCTGTAGGAAGCACTGCTCTAAGTTTTCCTTTTCATAAAGGAGTGCCAGTCTACATGCAGGGAGAAATGCTTTGAAGATACTGTTTCTCCTCCAATTCCTGCTCCACAGGACTTATTGTGAGCACAAGACCTTTCAATGTAAGATGGGGAATTCTGCAAAGCCGAACAGCGGTAATGGAAAGCTGAGGGTAGAAACAAAAGCAATCCTAGCAGTGCAAGGTAGAGCTCATATGCTGTGTGTACATATACTGTATATATAAAAAAACTATATATATATAATTTTTATTATTTTTATTTTTTTATTTTTATTAGGACACAATAGAAAGCAGATTTTGTTTTTTTCCAATAAAGTTTATTAAAAAGGTTCAAGAGAATACAAGCAGATTTTGATTTCTTTAAAAACAACCATAGTGGTGGCTGTGCCCATTCCCAAGGTTTTGTTTAACCCTTCTGTGTTTTTTTTCTTTTGAAGATAAAGGAGTGATAGATGTGGGTGATATGTTTCACAGCCTCACCTGATCCTGTTAACTTGTAAACGAGTCCCCCCCCCCCGTGGTGTACAAGTATGTATTCCTCTGCTGGCAAAAAAGCATGTTTTCTGATATGATTGTACTTGCAGATCCTGTGACAGTAAAGTCTGTTTTCATGGTTGGCTAACCTGTTATTTTGCGAGAGATGGCAGTTATTCATCATTGGTTCAATGTCTCTAGACATATCAGGCCAACACGTTATCATTGCTGTTGTCGCTGTGAAGTTGTGAATGCCTTGGTGAACTGTGCATAGCTTTCTATGCATTTTATAACTGCAGTGTTTTAGCCCCCTTTCACACATACACGTTGACGGATGAAAAAAGGACATCAATGCAACTCTATGGAAAAACGGATGACAACGGATGATCATCCATTTGCATCCATTTTCATCCGCTTCCGTCAGCATCCGTTTTTTTGAACGAATGAAAGCCCTATTTTTCATCCATCAAAAAAAACGGATTGCACGAAAAACGGATGTAAACTGACAAATGGTCAGTTTTTCATCCATTTTTGCATTGGTAGTGGATGTAAAAAAAACTGATGAAAAACTGATGACCACGGATAAAAAACTCATGAAAAAACGGATGAATCCTTCATCCGTTTTGACGTGACTGAATGGATGAAATGAACGGTCCGTATGTGTGAAAGAACCCACATTTTGTCCCTTGTCATGGGTAGTTCTTGGCATTCAACAGCAAATGGCACAATGGCCCAAATTCATGTAAGATGGAAGTTACTTGCTTTTCTCCCTGAGTAGGATACCTTTTCTCAAGAAACAGCATAAGGCTCCATGCACACTGGACGCTCTCTGGGCATCAGATTATGTGGCAGGAGACGCTGCTTAGAAAACGTGCTTTTAGCAGCGCTTAGTAAACAGGGTTTATGCACGTTTTTGCGCATTTATCGGTGTCAGCGTTTTTAAGCTTTTTTTTTTTTTTTCACTTCATTAGGATCAATTACAACTCCATGTAGGTGATTATTGTGTTGTGCATGAATAAATGTCACAATACCTATATTCAAACCCTGTATATCTAAATATTGTGACCACTTTCAATATGGTTTGTAGCTCGCATGGCTTTACAGTGCTTTTTATTGTAAGCGCATACTTTACTCTTTTAGCGATCATTAAAGTATTTTAGATGGAGAGCACTAGATTGCCCCTTTATTTTACATGATCTATGCTGTATGGTTGGGGAGATTGGATGTCGGAGAGCCATACTGTTGGGGAGAAGGAGACTGGAAGGGAGACTTAACCCAGAGATCATCAGTAACCCCAGGGCGGGTAAAAAGCGCTGCTTTATCTATATTGAGGTGAGAGGCTCATTCACCTGGTGGAGGATTTAACCACATGTGTGCTGTGAATATCGTTTGGTCACCACTGGGATTTATTTAAAAGGATTTTTTTTCATCTATGGATTGACACTTTTGATTTATTTTTTCACGGATTATCGTTTACTGTATGAACACTATTGCACTAATATGTGAAGTTATTTTTTGTTTTTTTCACCAGTGAATTCGATTTTTTGGTTATATTTAGTACTCATTTTTCACGGAATAATATTTTCCCTATGAACACTAGAGCACTAATCTGTGAAGTTGCTTTTTGGTTGTTTGTTTTTCATATTATTGAAAGTGGTCACAATATTTAGAGATACAGAGTTTGAATATAGGTATTGTGACATTTATTCATGCACAACACAATAATCACCTACATGGAGTTGTAAGCGCTGCACCATTTTTTGATTGATTTAAGGTGGAAATAGGGTGGTTTCACATTGCAGGTGTCAGCAGCTCAACCTATTGATTTATAATTATATCCTCACTTTCTTTAATTTATTTTGACACAATTTTTTGATACATATTTGCGCTGATTTTTCACATATATTCTGTTCATTAGGATCAATTGGCTACAAAAAGCGCTGGATGGTGAAAACCGACCGTTTAGCGGCATTTATCGGCATCCAGCATTTTTTGTGGTCAGAAGAGCGACTCCTGAACGCCAATTCAGGGCGTTCAGATAACAGCCCATAAACGCCGCTGTTGTTAAACGACAATAAACCTGCATGTGTGCATAGACACATAGGATAACATAAAGGGGTGTTTTATGGGCTGTTAAAAAAAAAATGCCCAAATGACCAAAAATGGACGTTGATCAGCTTCAGTGTGCATGGAGCCTTACTGTCAACCAATAGTCATTTGTGACGGGTTAGGGCTTATTATTACTGTAGCGCGCATGACATCAGGTCACCAACTTTCTCAACAAAATGTTCCAATTGTTACTTGTACCCGTATGCTCACCATATCTGCCCACTGTATGTTTTGCAAATCTTTTCACATACAGTAATGAACAGCACACTTGTTTTATGGACTTTCTACATTACTTGCAGTCAGAATTCAGTTTAGTAGTACCAATGTAAAAAGTGTAATATTTTGCAGCTTACAGTCCTTGGAATCAGTTGCTGCATTTGCTTCCATTTTTCGGTTTAAGAACATTTTCATCAAGTACAGAAAATTCGTGTTGATGCAGCCATAAATTCAGTGTCCTTGTAGCTTTGTGAGCTGAGCAAATAGAAAAAATAATCTTTCTTGTGAAAACTACTAATCCCATCAACCTTCATGTAATGGAAGTAAACAAAGGAAGGCACTTTACATCCATAGCTGCCTTCATCGATGCAGTAAAATGGGTGATATAGCCATGCGTGGATAGGAAGTGTGTTATTTACATAGTTAAAGGAAAAAATATATTAAAAAAATAAAGGTAATCTAAGGACTGATGAGCTGCAATATATTATAATTTTGTTCTTAAGTTTAGGTACGCTTTAAACTGTGGTAAGGAAATGCTCTTTTTACTGCTGTAAGTATGAATGAACTGTTGCAGTTGGCATCACATTAGCCTATTCTCCAGAACAGGGCCGGGACAAAGGGTGGCAGAAGGGATGGCTGCCCTGGGCGCAGAGTGTATTGGAGGGATGGGGAGGCGCAAGTTCTTTCTACTATAAGGCTGACAGGAGTAGTGACAGCAGATCAATACTTTTGTCAGCCCAGCGCTGGAAGCAGCGAGGAAAGGAAGAGGTGCAGGCTGTGCTTTCTCTCCGCCTCCTCCTCCTGAGTTTCAGAAAATCAAATCAGCCGAAACTGTTGTCTGATCTTTCCTCTGCTCATAGTCTTCTAAAGAAACTGTTAGGCCATTTGCACACGGGTGTAAACAATGCCACATTTCTTACTGATCTGAACATAGGTGCATTGTTGTCTACCCCCAATGGGCCATGTTTTCAGGTTTTCCTTTACTTTGCACAGCTGTTTTAAATTTAGTATCAGTGACATGGTAGCTATTTTATCTAAACGCTTCTTGCTGCTGAGCTTGCCCTGTCGTTCTTGCTCTGCTCGTAGCCATCCTCGTCTCCCCTATCTGCTCTAAGAGTCACAGGACCCGCTTCATGATTGGCCGGGAGAGGAAACAGGAAGCTACATAACTGGGTGGGCTCAGGGTGGTGCAGTGCTCTGTGCCCCAAGCCCACCCTTTTTTGAAGCCAATTAGAGCCTCAGGCTCTAAGCATGTGCTTCAAAAAAAAAAACCCCATTGAAATCAATGTGTCTGACACCCTGCACATAGATTAGTATTTTTGGAAACATCACTAACCCCTAAAGGACTTAAAATAATAAATTGATCCATGCCCATACATTTTTTATTTTTTATAATATAATCTGTATACAAATGTAATTTATTTTAATACAGGTACTTGTATAGTACCGTCAAGTTACACAGCACTTTAGATATATATTATACATTCACATCATTCCCTGCCCTCAAAGAGCTTACAATCTAAGGTCCCTAACTCACATTCATACATACACATACTAGGGCCAATTTAGACAGGAGACAATTAACCTACCAGCATGTCTTTGGAGTGTGGGAGGAAACTGGAGTACCCGGAGGAAACCCACACAGGCACAAGGAGAACATGCAAACTCCAGGCAGGTAGTGCCATGGTTGGGATTTGAACCGAGACCCTAGTGCTGCTAGGTGGAAGTGCTAACTGCTTAGTCACGGTGCTGCCCATGTAATCTGGGAGTATGTGTGCGTTATTCAGTGAGACTCCTTGCTTATTTTGTGCTGTAATGAGCTGTCATCCAAAGATTTGTAATCCTACTGATAAGTTTTTCATCTAATGGTTCT
>BLSH010014884.1:1175737-1200523 GCA_018402905.1 Glandirana rugosa
CACCCCCCCCCCCCCCCCCAGTTCCTGACACAGCTTATACCCGTCAGGGGTGTCGGTAGGGGGTGCGGGATCCCCATAACACAACACACTATATCCCTCAATTTTTCCAAACACGATGAAGGAGCGCTGGCCCCTTAACCTAGCAATTAAGCCCAACATAATACCCCGGTCATGTACGCACCCTGATTTTGTGCAATGTTAATATAGGTTTGTTACTACCTCTACCCTCTCCCCCTGATGTTCAAATGTTAGAACTGCGTGTTAATTCCTAATAGACACTGTATGTAAAACGTTTTTCTTTTTCTATAACATGACTGTGTTCTGTAAAACCTTACTAATAAAAGCTTATTGTTTAAAAAAAAAAAAAAACTTGAAAAGAACACCGATCAAATCAGATAAGAACACAGCATCTAGTGCTTTACCCTGACATTTCCCTCTAATGTCTTTATCTCTCTCTTCACCGTTACAAATACTACACAGTTTTTTCATGGGTGGTATTTCTGGCTCTAGACGAAGAAATGTTTCTGTGTATTCCTTTAAGGGCACAAAAGACTTAAATACATTCTGAAAGCAAACTGGAGTATCTAGTAGCAGCATATTGGTGATATTAAAATGGTTTCCTTTTGAAGTGTCTGCAGGCACTGTACTAAAATAGAAATCTAGATGTCCCCTGCCCAGATATTGAACTCAGCAACTACATCCCTGTAGGTCTTCTCTCTGATAAAGCCTGTTTTGAAGTTGACCTTTAAACAACGTTAAATTGGTAGGTTAAAAGTAGAAGTAACACATACCATGGAATGCATTTTATGGGCTTTCATTGAATCCTCCTGGATAAGCAAATATCGAAATATTGTGTATTTCCGCTTAAATCTTGGTGTTTTCCTCGTGATTCCTTCAGATCTGTGCAGTTTGAATCAAAATGGATATGTAAATGGGACTTTTTAGATGCCATAAAAGACATATATGCTTGTGAAAACGCGTGGATGAGATTTACTCTGTGTATGGGGGGAGACAATAGTGGTATTGGTTACCATTATTGGGGGAGGGGGACCTGGGATACTTCAGGGCCGGGGGGGCCCTCATACACAGAGTTGGTTTACATGGACAGTCACACATTTTCAAAATGCATGACACAAAATCAGTCTGAGGTCATGCGTGCACGCACATGCAGTCATAGCCCACCTTCCTTAAGAGCGTAAGCACTCTGTGTGGTTTGCTTCAGCTGCCAATATTCATTTTTAAAAATGGTATAATATACCAGTCCAGAGTAAAAACCTTTACCGATGATGACAGGCAAAATATTACTTCCCAAGATACATTTAATAAAAGAAAATATTTTTTCATTATATATTTTATATATATTTTTTTATGTTTTATATTATTTTTGTATAGAGGGAGGCCCTTTCGGTCAAGGTGTGCTAGGGCAGTTGCTGCTTTTGCCTCCTTATAAATCCAGAACTGAAAATGGTAGCAGCTTTGAAACACTGCAGGGGGGACTTGGCAGTGACATCTGGACAGCAGTAGCTCAGAGATACTGCTGGGGCAGTCTGGGAGGGTAGGCTCTGGTACCGGGGCAGTCTGGGAGGGTAGGCTCTGGTACCGGGGCAGTCTGGGAGGGTAGGCTCTGGTACCGGGGCAGTCTGGGAAGGTAGGCTCTGGTACCGGTGCAGTCTGGGAGGGTAGGCTCTGGTACCAGGACAGCAATAACACTAATTGCTAGTGAGCACCATTGATAATAGTTTACACAGCTATATTCTGCAGCATCCCTATCACTCTTGGTGTATGTCTATTGGATATGAGCCCTAGATTCTGATGGACATCAAAAACAGATTCCTGAAATCCTATGCACATCTTCTTAGCAATGGAATAATAGATGGCAGATATCTCTGATCTCCCCCTGCCCCCTCCACCAGAGGAAAGGGCATTTTTAACTATGGGTTGTGGCACTCATCCCACATCTGGTTTTATTGTACAGCATATTACCTCTGTGTTCCTGACAAAGCAGACTGTGAAATGTGTTGACGTGAAACACCCCGACTCTGCCTACCAAAGAAATTTGTACAGTGTATGTTCTTGTTTAATTCAATCATATGGACGAACTTTTGGTACCTAATAATGTATACAGAATTAGCCAAATGTTTATAAAAGGGGTGATCTTTTAGAGAAACGATTAGGTCATGCAACATTGGTATTAGCTATTGTATGTGATGTGCATTTTATCAATATTTATTGAATAAAATATATGATTTGAATTCTAAATGTCTTTAATGGCATCTAAAGTGTTCCATTTAAATAACCATTGTGATTTGTATGTATAAGGAATGTGTTGCCTTGATGGCCTATCAATCTAACATTTATATATATATGCAGAAGTGCAGGAACTTCCTGTTAAAGACCAGTCACTACTGCTCCCTCTCTTTATGTAGGATGACTGGTCTTTTATCCGCCCCCTCCTGTAGTTTTCTGCAAGCAGCCTGGAATTGCAGGGCGTGCTGATCCTCCCCTATCTCCCTGTTCTGCAGCACAGTGATGTCACTGCTACTTTTATATGGTAATATCTCGGATTACAAAGGGGCCTTGGACTCAAAGTGGATTTATATATTCTGTGGCTATTGATGAATATATTTATCTGTACTTGGAGTTCAGCTTTAATTAACAAGTCAAGTTTGTTGTGAAATTAAGAGAAAATACATAATCAGACATTACAATCCGTAAAAACAGATACAGGGATATCAGCAGCTAAAGTTGTGTTCACAACTCCACTTTTCCCTTTAAGGGCAATTCCACTTTTGTGGGACAATAATATTCCAAATACAGAAAAATATAAAGCATATACAGTTGGCACACAAGTCATATTGCAATTAAAAAAATGATTTTTTCTTTTCAATCTGCAGTTGTATAATTTTCTGTAATATTCAATGCAATATGGAAACCTGGAGGGGTTCAGTACACAGCTGGTGCATGGAACGCCCCCAGAGATGTCACTTCCTGCTTGTGTGATTGGCTCACTGATTTTCCCAGAAATCTGCACTAAGATACAAGTCAGATTTTAGGCATCCTCTGCAACAAAAGCTTATTTTTTTTAATTAGATGCTCCCAAAGGCTTAACCACTTCTAATGCAGAATGCAGACTCTGACACTCTCCTTATTAGAACCCTGCATGTGCATCAGCTGATCAAAAATGAAAACTTCCCTCCAGGGCCGTTGCAAGGATTTTTGTCTACTTAGGCGAAGGTGCATTTTGGTGCCCCCCACCAACTGTTCTCCTGCCACCCCCTCCCCTCCAAAATGCAAACCCCCACCCAATATGGCATACACTTTATTTGCCTGCTGATGCTACATAATGAATGTTACCATGCATTTAGTCAAGAATGTAATGCAGTGTAGATTGCATTGCATTACATTCTTTCCCGGCTTTGATGGCTGGGGAAACTGTCAATGTTGCAAATGGGCCAGGAAGAAGAAGGGGAGGAGAGCGGACGTGTCCTTTCTTCTCCCTCCCCTTTACCCGGTGGCACCCGATATGTGGGTCCTGGATGCCAGAGATGGGGCAAGTGGCGCTTAGGATACATAGCAGGGGGAGGGGGGCACTTTACTGGGGTGCTGAAGTGAAATTTTTTGAAAGGGACCAAAATTTTTAAACCGCACCATGTTTTTTTACTGGCAAAGTCATCTTTTTTTATGGGCATTTCAAAAGAAGGTACATAAAATGCATGATTTCAATGCAAAACAGAGCAATTATCAATATTTAAGCTATATATTGTGCTAATCGCACATGTAACTAGTATGATTTAGCGATATGTTTAAAGTAGAACAAAAGGCAAAAACATATTTCTCAATTTATATTAAGGTCAGTGTACGTGGGGACTCTGTGGACCCTGATGTAAAGGAGAACTCTGAAGATGTAAGAGGTGATGTTGCGGACTCTAGTTTAAAAAGAAACTCTGAAGTAAGGAAGTCTCTGGTCACCACAGTCCCCTCCTTTCACAAGAGTCCCTAGAGATCCCCCTAACATCACAGTCCACAGAGACTGCAGACATGGCACAACAGATGGTCAGAGACTGCATACATGGCACAACAGATGATCAGAGACTGCATACATGGCACAAGAGATGGTCAGAGACTGCAGACATGGCACAAGAAATGATCAGAGATTGCAGACATGCCACAAGGGATGGTCAGAGACTATAGACATGGCACAAGGGATGGTCAGAGACTGTAGACATTGCACAAAGGATGATCAGAGACTACATACTTGGCACAAGAGATGGTCAGAGACTGCAGACATGGCACAAGAGATGGTCAGAGACAGCATACAATGCACAAGAGATGATCAGAGACTGTATACATGGCACAAGAGATTATCAGAAACTGAAGATGTGGCACAAGAGATGGTGAGAGACTGCTTACATATCACAGGAGATGGTCAGAGACTGCATACATGTCACAGGAGATGGTCAGAGACTGCAGACATGGCACAAGGGATGATCAGAGACTGCATACATGGCACAAGAGATGGTCAGAGACTGCATATATGGCATAAGAGATGATCAGAGACTGCATACATGCCACAAGAGATGATCAGTGACTGCAGACAGGGCACAAGAGATGATCAGAGACTGCATACATGTCACAGGAGATGGTCAGAGACTGCAGACATTGCACAAGAGATGGTCAGAGACTGCATATATGGCACAAGGGATGATCAGAGACTGAGGGCATGGCACAAAGAATCATCAGACTGCAGGGCATGACACACAGAATGGTCAGAGACTGCTGGCATGGCAAACAGCATGGTCACAGACTGCTGGCATGGCAAACAGCATGGTCACAGACTGCTGGCATGGCAAACAGCATGGTCACAGACTGCTGGCATGGCACACAGAATGGTCACCGAATGCTGGCATGGCACACGGCATGGGCACAGACTGCTGGCATGGCACACAGCATGGACACCGACTGCTGGCATGGCACACGGCATAATCACAGACTGCTGGCATGGCACACGGCATGATCACAGACTGCTGGCATGGCACACGGCATGATCACAGACTGCTGGCATGGCACACAGCATGGTCAATGACTGCTGGCATGGCACACAGCATGGTCAATGACTGCTGGCATGGCACAAATAATGGTCACAGAATGCTGGCATGGCACAAGGGCAGGGATGATGTAATAATAAATATAGACAGCCAGCTAGACTCTGAATCCATCAAGCTAGAAACACCCTTGCTCACCCTTCCAAAGAGATAGGAGAGAGAAATCTTCATCTGTACTAGGTTCAGCACCACTTGCAATCCTCCTGGGCCCTCTGCTGGCATTGACCCCTCCCCCTGGTCTCCTAGGCTCCAGGCTCCTCCCTGGGCTCTGCTGAACTGGAGGCGCTCGTGACCTTCTCACTGTCACAGCCCAGGTGGGAGGAGGTTTTTTTTTAATTTATTTTTTTAGGATCCAGCCTCGACAATGTAAGGGAGAGGGGGGCGGTGTCTTCTAGCTGAGGGCTCTCTGCCCTGCATCTGACAAAGGAGGAGGTGGAATGCAGGAGGCAGAACTGGGACTCGAGCGGGTGACGTTAACAGTGCCCGGCTGGGACTGGGGTGCGCCACTTGTCAGTGCACTGGGTAGAGGTGCGAGCAGGACCAGCTGCAGACGCTAGAATAAGAATCTCATGGAGACTGAGCCCCTGGCTTTGGCGCCCCCTCCTCTCCTGGCACCCTCAGGTGGCTGCCTTGGCTGCCTTATGCTGGCGCTGGCCCAGCGTTGCTCCCATTCAGAATTAGTCCTGCACAAGACATGATCAAACAAAGAGCTATTCCTACAGAGGGAAAACAGGTAGGACTCAAAATTTGTTAAAATCTCTGTAATGTACATAGATCATCCTTAGGTTTAGTTTTTTTTTTCTCAACAAAAGTGGAGTTATTCTTTAAAGCTGTACTCTAGTCCGGTATAAAAGGCACAAACATATGAAATCCTTTAAAATTAAATATACCGTTAATTTTATTTTTTCATGTGAGCAGTGTAAGTACCTGAATCTAACCTGGTATCACCCTCTTGTAGTCCTTGTATGGCAGGGCTGGAGTGTGAGAGGAAGAAGCAGTAATAGAAGTCTCACTGTTCATATTTTGACAAGAAGCATGCTGATAGGAGGAGAGAGAGTGAAAGAGAAATGAGGTCATTACTGTGCAGTTTCTCCTTTTACTGTCCTGTCAGAGGTTGGGTTGGGTCCCCACAGGGGGAAAAAACTGGCTTTATTATTTTCTCTTCAATTGGGCTATTAATTAGAGTTGAGCGAACACCTGGATGTTCGGGTTTGGTGGGTTCGGCCAAACTTTGGGAAAAAGTCTGGGTTCGGTACCGAACTTGACCCGAACTTTACCCCGAACCCCATTGAAGTCAATGGGGACCCAAGCTTTTCGGCACAAAAATGACTGTAAAAAAGTCCTGGAAAGTGCTAGAGGGCTACAAAAGGAAGTAAAATGATTTTAGAACAATAATCTGTCCCTTACAGCAACAGCAGGAACCTGACCCTATAGGAGTAGGTGATGATTTTAGAACAATAATTTGTCCCTTACAGCAACAGCAGGAACCTGACCCTATAGGAGTAGGTGATGATTTTAGAACAATAATCTGTCCCTTACAGCAACAGCAGGAACCTGACCCTATAGAACTAGAATATGATTTTAGAACAATAATCTGTCCCTCTAAGCAGTAGACTCTACCTAGTCCAGTCAGATCGTTCTGTAATGCAGGATGAGATGTTATTAGATCTGCAATCTGTCCCTAAAAGCAGTAGTAGTAGTAATCTCTACCTAGTCTACAATCAGATCGTTCTGTAATGCAGGATGAGATGTTATTATATCTGCAATCTGTCCCTCACAGTGCCGGCAGCATCCTCTCCCTAAACTAGCCTGAGAGCATGTGACATGCAGCACTATGTGACTCCAGCTTATACAGAGGCTGAGTCACATGATGCACTGGCCAATCACAGCCATGCTATTAGTAGGCATGGCTGTGATGGCTTCTAAGGGCAAACCAGTGAAACGCTTGTTGATTGGCTGCCCTGCAGCTATTCAACATGCCTGATCAAATACCCGAACCCCGAACCCAGAACCCGAACCCAAACTTTTTTTCAAATGTCCGGGTTTGGATCTGGGTCAAGGACACCCCAAAGTTCGGTACGGACCCGAACTTTACAGTTCGGGTTCGCTCAACTCTACTATTAATATTTTTATTTCTTGGTATTTTTGGCTGGAGTTCTGCTTTTAGCTGTAAGCAGTGTAAGTGCCTACATTTGACATGCCATCCACATATTGCAATCCCTGTGCAGCATGTGTTGTGCTGAAGTGCAAAAGATGTGCAAACTACGGGCATGTAGATAGAAGGAAATAACAGAGTGACAGAGAGATGAAACAATTAGTCTGCTGCTCCTCCTTTCATTGTACCGTACCAGGCTGAGGACCAGGGCAAGATCTAGAAGTTTCACAGAAGTGCAGCAGGGGAAAGTTAGGCCTCCTGTACTGCTGGTCTCCTGATCAGTGTGACAGTGCTATGTAAATATAAAGTCTGGATGGACATGAATACAAATCTTTTGGAAGGTTAAACAGTTCCTATACAGCAGTGTTCCCCAACCCTGTCCTCAAGGCCCACCAACAGGTCATGTTTTCAGGATTTACATTAATTTGCACAGGTCATTTGATCAGTTTCACTGCCTTAGTAATTACCACAGCTGATTCATCTGAGGGAAATCCTGAAAACATGACCTGTTGGTGGACCTTGAGGACTGGGTTGGGGAACACTGCTATACAGTATATGTATTGTAACTATGTGTTTAGGTGTGTAGTGCTAACCCCCAAGGGCCGCTGGATTTTTGGGTCTTCCCTCCCATGCACACCCAGGCAACAGGAATTTTCAGCACTCGCTCAGACTCCACAAACCAGTCCAGGGTGTTTTTATCCTATTATGGGATGAACTTGGATAGGTAAGGGAAGGCATTGGATATCCAAAACTGTAACTTGAATGCAAAATGAGGACTTGATAATGTCTCTGGCTGCAAAAAGTCACTATGCTGTCCTCCAGAGGGACTAACAGATCAATTCAACTGATAAAAGGAGATGATTCCAAACACTGGATGCAGATGCGCTCTCTCTGTAGAAAATGATAATGCCCTGGCTGCTCCTTAAATCCCCAAGCAAGAGGTGTAGGGTGGCTTTTACGGACTTCAATTGGCACTAAGCTGTCGCATGGTAGTGAGCAAGCAGGGTATTGCACCTGGCTGCTTCTTTTCTATTAGGCTCTGAGGTGTAGTGGTTGAAGTTACTTACTCAGTCTGGTGAATCCTGAAGCTCAAGTGACTGCTGCACAGGCCTCCTGCTGAACAGGTCCCAATCTTGGCTTCCAGGATGGCTTCAGTTAAGCCTAGCTGAGGCTGGAAAGGAATGTGAGTTTTCAACTGTTTCTGGCATCCCTCTCTCTCACTCTTTCTTTCTCTTTGATTCTCCTGCTCTGTCTTCCACCCAAGGGCAGAGCCTCCCAGCATGCAGGGCCCCTCCAGGTTGCTGGACCCTGAACTCTGTTCCCCTGCTGCCAGGCCCAAGGATGTTTATGGCCCATCTCCCTACATTCTGAGCTGTCCCAACCAGGGATTGGAGGAGACTCCATAAATGTTCAGGCCTACTAATCTCTGCTCCTCCACCCCATATGTGTTCTAGAACCCTCCAGAAGTTTCAGACGCACTGCCTACAGAGGAGCTATGACTAAATTTCTCCTCCTCTGTACACCTGAGGGTGCTACAGGTGTTTGCCTGGAGTTCAGCCTAGAGGTCAGAGTCTCCCCAATAATGTGATGAGTAGTTGTTAACTAATGGAGAGGCTTGAGAATTAACATGGTGTAGAAGCACGCTCAACTTGTACAGGAAAAGTTTAGAATTTTCATGTATTATCAGCTACTTCTACCTCTGAAGCTATGATCTGTTTATGACACATACTGTAGTTTGCACCAAAGAAATGGTAATAATCTTCCTCATGTGTCCAATGTAAATTGCAAAGGTTTTTCAAAAGATTTACCTTAAAGGGGTTGTAAAGGCAGAAGGTTTTTTTTTATCTTAATGCATTCTACGCATTAAGATAAAAAACCTGTGTGTAACTGCCCCTCCAGCACCCCCTAATTACTTACCTGAGCACCATCTCTCTCCAGCGATGTCCACGAGTGTCTAAGCCATCCAGAACACTCCTCCTGATTGGCTGAGACACAGCAGTGGCACCATTGGCTCCCGAAGCTGTCAATAAAAGTCAGTCAGCCAATCAGGGGAGAGAGGGAGCGGGCCGAATCGGGACTCCGTGTCTGAACAAGACTTTACAATCGCTTTAAAGCTAAGCGCTGAGCAGATATAAAAGACACACATTTATGCATCTAGGTATTCAATAACACATAACATATTTTTTTTCTAAATGCAACTAGTGTTATTTTTCTGGATTTGACTTTGTTTCAGCCTCTCTAAATCCCCTGTACAGTAGAACTCAGTGAGAGAGCAGGGCTCTGAGCCAATCAGATGTCTTGCCTGAAAATATGGTGACAAGGAATATGCTGATTGGAGGTGTGAGTAGAGAGGTGACCTATTCAGTGTGGCTTGCCCTTCACATCCAATCAGCGTGCTGAGTTTGAAGCCCACAGTCAATAACGGTAACAGAAAATCGCGCCACACCAAAACAAATTATGCCTAGCTACCATGCATTTGGCACGTGATTTTGCATGTGCGTAAGTAGTGTTTTCTACCTGGCTGTGCTATGTGACAGGGCTGTCTTAATCTCAGAACTCAATGGACAGAAATACAAATCCTTTGGTAGGCATTTTAATCTCCTAGTATTCCGTGCAGCAGTTTGCCTGGAATTCAGTTTTAATGCTTGAAAAGAAAATGTTTGTAGAATAAATGCATAAACAAATGAAATGACTGATATTCGTAATTGATTTTTTGTCTATTTTATTATTTTGTTTTTAGGTGTCCAGGCTAGCTGGAGTTTTAATGAAGTATGGTGTCAAGAAAGGAGACAGGGTTGTCATATATATGCCAATGATACCACAGGCAATGTATACAATGCTGGCATGTGCAAGAATTGGCGCTATACACAGCTTAATATTTGGAGGATTTGCGCCAAGGGAGTTATCAGTGCGCATTGACCATGCAAAGGTAACAATTTTATTCAGTATGTCCATATCTGTTTTTAAATCATTAGGCCTCATACACACAGGCGTATATTAAAAAATAAGCAAAACCTCGGGCCTGATGTCAGGGAAAGATCAGCATTATACATTGGCGTTAGTGAGCATCGGCATCAATAGGCGTTTTTAAAAAAAAAAAATTCCTCTGCTATTTTTCAACCTAAAAAAACGTTGGCGTCAAAAACGCTGGTTAACGTAAGTGGGTGTTAGTGAGCATTTTGCGAGGTCGGTGTCAAAAACTCCAAAACGTTACAGCCATGGAATGCGCTGGCCATGATTCTACTTTCAGCTCACAAACGCTGACTCCCTCTACAGCTCAAAATGTCAGCATTTTTATGGGGCCATTGACTAACATGGAGAACTGCAAAAAACGCAAAAAAAACGTGGCGTCAAAAAACGTCCGTGTGTATGAGGCCTGAGAGTTAGTGTTTTCTGCTGATCTAGTGGATATTGGCTTATTTTTGATTTTTGTAGTGGCATCATATTGAGGACATACAAGACATATCAGTGATAATAAAATATGCATAAAACCATAGAAGTAGAAACTTTATCTCAGATGTTCCGAAAGAAGCCTGTTGATTCACTAGGGGAGATTCCCTAAAACTGGGGCACACAGAATCTGTTGCAGCTGTGCACAGTAACCAATCAGCTTCTAACTTCAGCTTGTTCAATTAAGCTGTGATAATAAGGCCTCATACACACGGGCGTATGTATTTAAATAAGCAAAACGTCGGGCCCAACGTCAGGGAAAAATCTGCGTTTTTTTTCAGCGTTTTGCATCGGTGTCAATGAGCGTTAGTGAGTGTCGGCGTCAATAGGCGTTTTTAAAAAAAAAAACATTCCTCTGCTATTTTTTAACCAGAAAACATCGGCGTCAAAAAACGCCGGTTAACGCCGGTATGGCGTTAGTGAGCGTTTTGCCGATTAGCGTCAAAAAACGCCAAAACGCTACAGCCTCAGAATGTGCTGGTCCCGCGTTCTAGAAACAGCTCACTAACGCAGACGCCCTCTACTGCTCAAAAAGTCAGCGTTTTTAGAGGGCCATCTTTAAGGGAGCCTTAAAGATATCTTCTGCTGTGCTGTTTCTTTAGGTAACTTACAGTGCTTTGGGAACCTTTGTCATGCACCTATGTAGGTGTGAAGCCGACTGCACATTTTTGTGCATTGTGTTTAGGACAGCCCATTTATTTAATTGAGCTGCCCTATTGCAAGAAGTGAAATCACCTTGTTTTTTTGTTTTGCCGCCCCGAAACAAAGCAGTCTCTGCTCTAATTCATCCCAAATTTGTTCTATGAGCTTGAAGTCAGGACTTTGTGTAGGCCAGTCAAGTTCCTCCACCCCAAACTCTTTATGAACCTTGTTTTGTGCACTGGTGTGCAGTCATGTTGGAACAGGAAGGGGCCATCTGTTCCCACAAAGTTGGGAGCATAAAATTGTCCAAAATGTCTTGGTATACTGACGCCTTAAGAGTTCCCTTCACTGGAACTAAGGGGTCAAGCCCAACCCCTGAAAAACAATCCCAGACCATAATTCCCCCTCCACCTAATGATTTGGACCAGTGCACAAACCAAGGTCCATAAAGACACGGATGAGTCCTGACCTTAACCCAATGGAACACCTTTGGGAGTGGAGACTGCGAGCCAGGCCTTCTTGTCCACATCAGTGCCTGACCTCACAAATGCACTTCTGGAAGAATGGTCAAACATTCCATAGACACACTCCTAAACCTTGTGGACAGCCTTTACAGAAGAGTTGAAGCTGTTAAAACTGCAAAGGGTGGGCCAACTCAATATTGAACCCTACGGACTAAGACTGGGGTGCCATTAAAGTTCATGTGTGTGAACAGGCAGGCATCCAAATAATTTGACAATATAGTATGTATGTGTGCATATATGCGTGTATACATATATGTGTGTATGTATAATATATTTCACCATTTGTGCGGTGTCTCCATTGACTCCAGTATTTTCTCTTTTGCAGAGATGGAGGCACAACTAAAATTGTCAGCATCCAACATTTCCAGGTGTGTATGATGCTCACTGTGGCTTCCCCTTCTCCAGCTGTACATCACTAGCAAATCCCTGCAGCTGGGACATGAAAGTGATATAGCAGCTAGGGAAGGGGGTGGATGGTAGGCATGCATCCAACACATCTGATCTGTAGGATGCTGAGAATTCTAGTGGCACCTCTAACATGCAATGACTGTGTCTCTTTAGGTTGCTGTACATTTATTGTGTCAAAAATGCACTTGCTATAGCTTGCTATGTCAAATTGAATTTACATTCTCCATAAATGTTCACTTGTTGAGTCTGTTTATTAGGCCCCTGATGTAACAGTTGTCACAATCTCTACTAGAAATAAAAATGATCTGTATATGCTTCTGCAGCCCAAGTTAATTGTGACTGCATCCTTTGGCATCGAACCTGGCAGGAAAGTGGAGTACATCCCGCTTGTGGAGAGAGCACTGGAACTGACACAGCACAAACCAGAGAAAATTCTTATTTATAGCAGACCCAAAATGGTGAGTAGCAATATCACACCTGATTTTTCTTTCCTCTTTTGCCTCAAACTCTGTAAAATAGGGCATTTATTAATAAATTCACCCCTGCATAAGATTTTGAAGTCAAAGTTTTGTTTACCATTACAAAGGAAGCGTGAGTCATACTTTGTCAGGTTGAAGCGCTCATTAGCTTATTTTACCCGACTGTTGCTGTTTGGATGACATTTGAAAGGGAATATTTGTTGTCCCAGTGGAAGGAAAAAGAAAAAAGCTCTTTTGTAAGATATCGTAAAGCTGGTTTAAGCAAACATTAAACTCTGTATTTGTGGAGTTTCTCCCAGAAGATATAAAACATGCTTTATGAACGACTTGTAAATACTATTGACAAGTGACTTCCAAAAAAAAAAAAGAAGCTTGTAATAAGAAGCAATGGGTACCGTGCATAACTGATATTTCATTAAGTGGTGAAGGGTAAATAATACTTTCTAAAATTAGATTTCTAATAGCACGCTAATACTACACTGTTCTGAAAAGTTATAGGCTTAAAGTCATTAACAGACTTGGCGTTTGGGTGATCAGCTAATGTAAGATATTAAAGATGCAAAATTTCCAGACCCGCTAGGTTCCCTTTTCAGACATTACACTATTCTCAAACATTGTATAACGTCTGAGGAACACAATTGGTCTTTAAAGCTGTACTCCAGGTATGTTTTTTTATTGAGTAGTTTCATGGTCCAAAAAAAAAAAGGAAATTTTTTTATTTTATTTCAGCAGTTTGGTCTGTGTCTCTTGGTGTGTTTCTAATACTTGTTCTAGTGGCCAAGTAGCCCTACTTCAGCATCTTGATTTTCCATACTTTTTTGCACATTTTTCTTTTTGATGCAATTAATGCAACTTCGTACAATTTTACACTCTCTTGCACCAATATATATATATATATATATATATATATATATATATATAGATATATAGATATACAGTATCTCACGAAAGTGAGTACACCTCTCACATTTTTGTAAATATTTTATTCTATCTTTTCATGTGACAACACTGAAGAAATGACACTTCGCTACAATGTAAAGTAGTGAGCGTACAGCTTGTATAACAGTGTAAATTTGCTGTCCCCTCAAAATAACTCAACACACAGCCATTAATGTCTAAACCGCTGGCAACAAAAGTGAGTACACCCCTAAGAGAAAATGTCCAAATTAGGCCCATTTAGGCATTTTCCTCACCCCGGTGTCATGTGACTCATTAGTGTTACACGGTCTCAGTTGTGACTGGGGAGCAGGTGTGTTACATTTGGTGTTATCGCTCTCAATCTCTCATACTGGTCACTGGAAAGTCAACTTGGCACTTCATGGCAAAGAACTCTCTGAGGAGCTGAAAAAAGAATTGTTGCTCTGCATAAAGATGGATGGCCTAGGCTATAAGAAGATTGCCAAGACCCTGAAACTGAACTGCAGCACTGTGGCCAAGACCATACAGCGGTTTAACTGGACAGGTTCCACTCAGAACAGGCCTCGCCATGGTCGACCAAAGCAGTTGAGTGCACATGCTGAGCGCCATATCCAGAGGTTATCTTTGGGAAATAGACGTATGAGTGCTGCCAGCATTGCTGCAGAGGTTGAAGGGGTCAGCCTGTCAGTGCTCAGACCATACGCCGCACACTGCATAATATTTATCTGCATTGCTGTTGTCACAGAAGGAAGCCTCTTCTAAAGATGATGCACAAGAAAGCCCACAAACAGTTTGCTGAAGACAAGCAGACTAAGGACATGGATTACTGGAACCATGTCCTGTGGTCTGATGAGACCAAGATAAACTTATTTGGTTCAGATGGTGTCAAGCGTGTGTGATGGCAACTGGGTGAGGAGTACAAAGACAAGTATGTCTTGCCTACAGTCCTGCATAGTGGTGGGAGTGTCATGGTCTGGGGCTGCATGAGTGCTGCCGGCACTGGGGAGTTACAGTTCATTGAGGGAACCATGAGCGCCAACATGTACTGTGACATACTGAAACAGAGCATGATCCCCTCCCTTCGGGGACTGGGCCGCAGGGCAGTATTCCAACATAACGACCCCAAACACACATCCAAGACAACCACTGCCTTACTAAAGAAGCTGAGGGTAAGAGTGATGGACTGACCATCCAGACCTAAACTCTATTGAGCATCTGTGGGGCATCCTCAAATGGAAGGTGGAGGAGCGCAAGGTCTCGAACATCCACCAGCTCTATGATGTCATCATGGAGGAGTGGAAGAGGACTCCAGTGGCAACCTGTGAAACTGTGGTGAATTCCATATCCAAGAGGGTTAAGGCAGTACTGGAAATGAATGGTGGCCACACAAAATATTGACACGTTGGGCTCAATTTGGACATTTTCACTTAGGGATGTACTCACTTTTGTTGCCAGCGGTTTAGACATTAATGGCTGTGTGTTGAGTTATTTTGAGGGGACAGCAAATTTACACTGTTATACAAGCTGTACACTCACTACTTTATGTTGTAACAAAGTCTCATGCCTTCAGTGTTGTCACATGAAAAGATATAATAAAATATTTACAAAAATGTGAGGGTGTACTCATGTTGCCATGGTCTCCCTTGGGAGTGGCTGGAAGTTGTGGTTCATCCATTCACACTGCCCTCAATCACATCCATACCGCATCCACTTTCGTGAGATACTGTGTGTGTATGTGTGTATATGTATGTATGTATATATATATATATATATATACACAGGTATATATAATTCTAATGGCACCGGAAACTGTCAAGAGTGGCATGCTCCACATTAAGCAGATAGACCTGCTATTCAGACTATTTCAGAATGAAAAAGAAACTAGAGCAGGTTGACCCCAGTTAACAGGGGGAATGCAGCATTTTCCATATAGAAACCTGCTGCGGATTCCTGCCAGTTCTGACCTTGTTGTACAGGATGCGAACTCTCAGCAGCCAGAGAGCTTGAAGGGTTATCCTGCTTTCACTGAAATTTAGTGGTGTAATGCCGTTACCATTCAGATGTACCCTTTACACAAATAAACCACACCAGTTTAAAATGACCTTGAGTATATTAAAGGTAAGTGAGTCAACAAAGACATGGTTATACAACTAAGATTATAATCCTATAATAATTTACTACTTTGCAATGTAGTCATAAAACCAACTTAAATATGGAGAATTTTCACTAAAGGTGACTCTGCCCAGATTCCCCCACCATTTATTACTTGATTTGTAACAGGACCACCAGTCCAAGCAGAGTAGTTACCAGAATATTAAAACTTCAGGGAGCTATGCTACCTCTGAGACTCAGGGATGGCCCTGCTAAATCGATTTTTTTTTCTTTTGTTCACTTAGTTGGGGCCCTTCTTTGATGGTGCACAAGTGGTAAATCTTGGTTAGGTCCATCAGTCCTTCTAGAGGTGTTTGTAAGGTGATAATTTAGAAAAGAAACAGAAACACTGATAGATAAAGATAGTTTGAAACAAGCTCCAATGGGAGGAGAGACTTGGAAGAATTATATTTTTATTGAATGTCCTAGGGCATGGATCTCCAAACTACGGCCCTTCAGCTGTTGCAGAACTACACATCCCATGAGGCATTGTAAAACTCTGACATTCACAGACATGACTAAGCATGATGGGAATTGTAGTTCTTGAACAACTGGAGGGACATAGTTTGGAGAACCCACTCTAGAGCATGTGATATAGCAATATCTGTTTGTTTCTGTAATGTGTGTAAAATGGGTTTGATAACCCTCTTTCATAAATCCTTGTTTGCTGATTTTAATGGCAGAGGGACCCCTTTCAGCTTAATAGATCAAACTCCAGACCTGATGTATGAGATATGATAAGGGATGACCAGGCCCACACTGAGATATAGAGACTGCAAGTGATGATTGGCAAAATTTGCCTTGACACACTGAGAAGTCACAATAATGGCCTGGAGTGCTTGCCTTAATTTACTGAGGGGCATATACAGAAATACAGTATAATGTCAAACTCCCTTCAAGAAATTACCACCTACCACACCTTGTTGTAAAGGTAGACTCTGGGGAAGTTGATAACTCACTCTGAAATTGTTGCTGACTATTCAAAATGGCTGCCGTCCTTTTTCTGAAGTAATGGTGACTGCAGGTGAAACTGACAGCTTTGCTGACTCAAAGATGGCTGCTGTCCTCTCTCCGAGGTAATGGTGACCACAGCGGGAGAGGAGTTTCCACCAAGTGCTCAGAACCCTGTGACCTCCCTCTTCTCTAGTCTGACCCAAAGTTCCTCTCACTCCTAGCTATAGACAGAACCTACCTGTTTATACCACATCCTCTGTAATTAAGTGTGTCAGATTGCTCTTATCCAGGGGGTCACACACTCTAGGGTAAGAGCTTAGTACAGAAGGTGTTGTGTTACACAAGATTGCTTTGTTTCCTGCACGGAGGCTGGGATCTTTTCTTCATCTTGATTTCCTCATCTATGGACTTTTATGATTGACTAGCGCTGTACTTATTGTTATTTATTTATTTTTGTCCAAGTGTAGGATGTTACGTATAGCAGCTTTTTAAATTGATATTTTTATTATTAATTTTCTTTTATCAATTTTCCTATATTTGATTTTTGAGCGCGGATTTTTCCACATTATTCTTATAGACAGAGCCTAGCCAACAGCGCATCCACATGCTTAGATGTGACAGAGCCTAACTATATCCCTTCTGCCTTTAAATCACTTTAAAGCATTTGACACTGACTTAGGGAGTCTAAAAAATGGTATGGAAATGTTTTATTTAAAAATGTAATCAGCATGTTGATGAGGAGTTGCGGGAAGGACCTAGAAAGGCAAAATATGTTGTATAAACCAATTAAGCATCAGATGTAACTCAGAAAACCCTTCTGTTTGATACATTGCTGCATTTTCTTCAGATTCCCAAATTAACAGGTTAGACTGGTCCGAAATCGCAAATAATTATGATCATTTGCATCCAAACGCATTACATATATGCAATATTGTTATTATACCAATTTTCTTTTTATACAGGAACAAGTCAATCTTACTCCTGGGCGAGATATTGACTGGGCAGAAGAGATTGCAAAAGCTCACCCGCATGATTGCATTCCTGTCGAATCTGGTCATCCGCTCTATGTGCTCTATACATCAGGAACAACAGGCGTGCCAAAGGTAATGTAAACTTTATAGTCTACATCATACTTTCATTACACGTTTGTTTATTTGTTCTGAACACTTACCACGCATGCAGGCAATTTATTGAATAAACTGTTCTCCACTTCTGTCTGTTCTGCTCTTCCAACCTTTTACATAACGTAGAAAAAGAGGAGACCTTGAGGGAGATTAACTAAAACTAGAGCATGGGAAATCTGGTGCAGCTCTGCCTTGAAACCAATCAGCTTCCAGGTTGTATTATCAAAGCTGAATTAAATAAGCTGAAGTTAGCAACTGATTGGCTACCATGCACAGCTGCACCAGATTCCGAGTGCTCCAGCTTTAATAAATCTCTTCATCTGTATTTTTACTTGAATGAGGAGAACAAAAACAGAGAAGGATAACATTTTTTTTTTTTTACCTGCTATGCTGCAACTTTCTTTTGACATAGATACATATGCATTTGCCATATAGTAAAACTGTTTTGGCTTGTCTTGAACATAGGGTGTTGTAAGATGCACTGCTGGGTATGCCGTCATGTTAAACTGGACAATGTCAGCCATCTACGGACTGAAGCCTGGTGAGGTAAGGGTCAGCTTCTGTTTGACATTTCCAGCTATTGCACATTGAATATCAGATTGTAGCCTAAAGTCTACTTTTGTTCCAGGTATGGTGGGCTGCTTCTGATTTAGGCTGGGTTGTTGGACATTCATATATATGCTATGGACCACTACTGCATGGTAACACAACAGTATTGTACGAGGTAAGCACTGTTTACATCCGTATGTTATAAGCCAGGTTATCATCAGGACTTTGCAAATCACACAGTTTATAGCTGTATAGACTATGACCTCACCCCTTCTAAAGCTAAGATAATGATTTTTATTTGCATTTACTGTATATAAAGCAGGTTTTATATGGGAGAAACCTTTTTTAAATATTAACCTAACCATGCCCTGAAGATGTCCTCATTTACTCCATAACGCTTTTGTTTTTCTCCAATTATTGTGAGAGATACATGGAAGTAAGGACACCATGTATACTGGAAAGTCATAAACCTGAAGGTGTCCTCAATTATGCCATAAAATATTTTTATTTCTTCCAATGATTGTAAGAGATACAAGAAAGTAAAGCAACCATTCTCCATTTATGATGAAAAGTCATAAAACCCGTCCTTGCCTTATTATTGTTTTCTACATTTTACCCTCTGCCATGGGATAAGTGTTAGTCTGCTGTCTATTTTGCCAGGTGATTATGCTCAGACAGTTTTTTGCACACAGAAAACATTGTTACCCTTCAATATTTATTCTCAACCTACCTTAACATAACAGATTTATGGTGTCTAATGTGAATGCGTAAGTGTTTACTGTATAATTTACGATACAAAACATTTACTGACCCATGGGTAACATGGATTTTGCATATATACTATATTGTCAAAAGTAGTCAGGACAGCAAGCCAGTCAAGTTCCTTCACCCCAAACTCACTAATCCATGTCTTTATGGACCTTGCTTTGTACACTGGCGCACAGTTATGTTGGAACAGGAAGGGGCCATCCCCAAACTGTTCCCACAAAGGTGGGAGCATGAAATTGTCCAAAATGTATTGGTATACTGATACCTTAAGAGTTCCCTTCCCTTCACTGGAACTAAGGAACCAAGCCCAACCCTTGGAACACAACCCCACACCATAATCCCTCCTCCACCAAATGATTTGGACCAGTGCACAAAGCAAGGTTCATAAAGACGTGGATGAGCTAGGTTGGGGTGGAGGAACTTGACTGGCCTGCAGAGAGTCCTGACCTCAATGCGATAGAACATCTTTGGGATAAATTAGAGCGGAGACTGTGATCCAGGCCTTCTCGTCCACATCAGTGCCTGACCTCACAAATGCGTTTCTGATAGAATGGTGAGATACTCTCAAACCAAGGTTTTACTGTGTATATAACATTTATGGAATATACAGTCAAGCAAAACCAGGTACATTCAGGCCAAATATACTGGATACTCATGTCTCCAAACACTAACCACTGCTAGAGATGTGTCAGAAGACTATTGGTCGCATTTGGAGACCTGAATAAAGGATCTAAGTATTTGACCATGTTTGCTTTAGGTGAATTGTGTATTCTCCAGGTGCTTAATACTTCTATTCCTGTGAGAACCTTTTTATGAGTATCTTTAATAAAGACATTCTTCACCAGCACAGGTACTTTATCCTTTCTTTTTGTCAACCAATTCTTAAATAAGTGGTGGTTTGTTGTGGTCATTTGTGAGAAGACTCTGACAGTTGCAGCAAGTGCAGGATAAATAATGTTGGATAGAACGTAGTCCTAGACCAGTTTACCTTTTATTCCCACTATTTCAACCAAACTTGCTGCCATTAATATTTGCATTATGAAGCACAACTCCATAATGAACAAAACAATGCCTTCAATTTTTAGTAATGCTAAAGCTGCCCCATCTGGACATATGGGAGGAAGCAGGGGAGATCCTAGTTGGGCTTCTCCTCTTCAAGAATCTATTTCCTTTCAAATGACCATAATTATGTAATTAGTAATACTGTATTACTGGTAAGACCCAGAGCACCTCTTTAATGAAAGTTGTGGTGCAAAACTTAACTCCCATTTTCTATCATCTAATAAAGGATTTCTAATTTGTATTGCCTTGATGGTGATGGCTAGATGCTCTTAGCTGCAAAAAAAACTTTAGATTTTATGCTGTATTAATGCTGTATGTTTTTTTTTTTTTTTTAAGTACACATGGTGGTTTAAGAATGCATTCATCAAATGTGCAGTGTATTGCAAATGTAATTTTTTTCTTTCTTCACTTACAAGGTATTTTAATAGATCATTTCTAATTTGGCTTAATCACCTGCTGTCATGACACAAAACAATAATACTTCCTGTAGCTAAAAGCTAGGTAAACCACTCACTGTTACCATGGAAACAGCAGGCACCGGTGTCCCTTTTTCATCTCTAAGCTATTGCTTATGTGTTAACAAAATATAGATATAAACAGTGATTCACTTGCGCGTTTGTCTATATGTATGAATGTTTGCATAGATATGTGTGTATGTATTTATATGTGTGTGTGTGTGTGTATTTATATATAAATAAAATGTGTGTAGATAATAGTATGTAAATATACAGCATATAGTATGTATGTATATATGTGCAATATATATAAATAAATAATGTAACAATAAAAATTATAATAAGCATTAAAATAAATAGATAATCACCAAATGTGGATTAAAAAGACTGTGGCCTTTTATTGGGGGGCATAATTTACAGGTAATTTTATTAAAACGTAAAATAAGAAATGTAAGCGTCCTACACTTTAAGGCTGGGTTCACACTTGTCCGACAAATGGACCGACATTGTGAGCACAAGTCGCATTATGTCACCAAATCAATGTTTCCCTATGAGAGCCGTCTTAACTGGTCTGACACAAGTCGGTCCGACTTTGAAAAAGGTTCCTGTACTACTTTGGCCCAACTTTGGTCCTACTTCAGCCCATTGAATATCATTGAAGTAGGATCAAAATCGGATCTGTGTTTTAACCATCCGACTTGTGACATCCGACATGGTGATTACAGCAGCAGTAAAAGGAATTTATCTCACACTGGGATTGTTTTGATTGGTCAAAGGACAAGTCGCTATCTCAAAATCGAAGCAAAATCTTATCTTGTTCATTCAAGTCGGATGGAAGTAGGACCAAAGTAGGACAGAAGTAGGACCAATGCTGCAGGGCAAAGTAGGATCAAAAGTCTGACCGTTTTTGTGTCGGACAAGTGTGAACCCAGCCTAAAGGTTTAACACCATACCATACACCACACCATAACCCCCCCCCCCCCTAATAAAATAATGGCAACAACATAAAAGAAGGGAGGGTGGGTGTTTTCTTTAGCAGATGACCGTTGGAAACTTCTGTGACAGCCCAATTGACAGCACAGCTGGATAAAGGGTAAGGAACAGAATAATGGCAGTCAGATTTCCTGCCAGAAATGTGGTTACCAATCACACAAGTTTGGTTGAGAGTCTCCAGCAATGGGTTTAGCCAACAAGGACCTTTAATGAGCCAGCAACAGTACCAAAGACCTTTGACTGGAACTGATCAATAGTGTTGTCATACTCAGTGATGCATTCCCCTCGTTTGTTGCCCCTGCCCATCTCTTTTGGCTCTCTTCGCCTCTTCTAGCTGTTAGGTCACCTATAATAATAAGCACTTTCTGTCCTGTGTACCACATTTATTTATTTATACTTTTTATTACTCCTGCCTTTACTTCCCTTCCAGCCTACATCCTGTCCAGCAAAAGACACTGCAGTGTTCACACTGGCCAAGATTGTGACAATTGGCCAGGGTTTAGTTAAACAGTCAGTAAAGTCAAGCTCCTGAACTTCTCACAGTGTCCATTAGAAGCTGCAGCAAGTCAGATAGAGCCCACCTCATTTCTTGGTGGGAGGACATCCAGCCTGAAAGTCCTTGGTCCTCCCCTTTCAGTCAATGGATTTTAGTTCTTACAGTCATGTAGGCTTAACATCAAGTGAGCATTACCTAGTGCTGTGTGCACGGAGATGCAATCTGCAGAGGAACACCCATTCCTACAACTGACATTCCCCTATCAAGAGGCATTTGAATATTTGTGTAACTCCTCCCAAGAGCCAGGCCATCACTTGCTGTGATTTTTTTCAGAAGTCTATGTACAGCACCCTGCTGGTCTTACCCACCATTCATATTTTGCCTGTATTACATAAAGAAACATCAAGATCTAGTAATGACATCACTGGGTCTAAAAGTAAAAAACAAGTTGTGTTTAAAAATGTAATTTGCCCATTGATGAAGGGGGAGGGATTAAGCAGGAAACACAAAATATAAGCGTAATAAACTTCAGCATTAAAATGGCTAACAGGATTGCCTTAACCCCCCCACTTTCAGCCACTTTCTGTCTACATGCAATTAGTTTTGTGCTGGTGACAACAGTAGACCATACCTGCACACGGGTGCTTCTTGTCTCAACGATGAATGTATGTGACAGCTTGACAAACAGGAAGTTACAGTAATTACCCAAAAAACAAAAGGTTTCCGAACAATATTCTAATGAAAGTTGTGTATTTAAAAGGAGTGCATTCAGATCTATTAAAATGCTCCCTCTCTCTCTCTACTCATTCATGAGCTGTGGTATTGAGGTTGATTTACTAAAACTGAAGAGTGCAAAATCTGGTGCAGCTCTGTCTAGGAACCAATCAGCTTCTAGGTTTTTTTTTGTCAAAGCGTAAAGTGGTTGTAACCTTCATTAAAAGAAAATAAAGATCCTTTTCTTTTATGGCATGATCTATAGCACAGTGCTTGTGCTGCGTAATTTGTCCCTTCCTATCTTGTAATATACCTAGCTGATCCTGCCTGTTCCTGTGTTCCCCTTTCTGTGCTAACCACGGTAATCATGACTGCTGAGCCATGATTACCATGGTCCGGTTACATGCCTCAGTCATCCCACTTCTCTGCTGTGAGTCTCTCCCCCTCTTCCCCTCCCTCCCTGCCTGTCATCATGAGAGCGGCTCTCCTCCCAACCCCTCCCGCCGCTATTCAGCTGCAATATGCAGCAAATATACATGTACCCCCTCTGGTTTATGCTTCCATCAACTACAGTTTGGGTGTTTTTCTAAAATGAAAAGTCTAAATACCTTTTCCCACACCGCCGCCATGCGGTCACGTGATCCTTCTGTGCTGGCCTGTTGACGTCACAGGAGAATCTTGGCCGCTGCCACTTCTCTCCATCGATCGGGGAAGGCGAGCGGAGGGGGATAACGTGGCCACTGCAGTGTATTTAGTCTTTTCATTTTAGAAAAACTTACACATTATAGTTAATGGCGGCATAATCCAGAGGGGATACATTTCACGTAGTGACTTTACAAACACTTTTTAATTCAGGGGTTTTCAAGCTATGGCCCTCCAGTTCAGGAACTACAATTCCACAACAGCTGGAGGGCTGTAGTTTAGAGATCCCTGCTTTAATTGAACAGGTTGAAGTTAGAAGCTGATTGGCTACCATGAGCAGCTGCACCATATTTTGCATTTTCCAGTTTTAGCAAATCAACCCCATTGTGTCTGCTCTGCACCAGACAATATTCATTATTCAAGCATTCCTTTTGGGTGGCCACTCTGCACGTTTCTGTACTCCAGTCTCCTTTTCCTCTCTATGTTTATCCCTGTAGCTGTCTTTTTGTGTACTATGCATTGCCAGTTTTACTTTAGCATGCACAATCTTGCAGCACCTTTTTTTATAGACAAGACACCCTCTCCCAGAACCACCTTGTTCATGAATGGGCATGCATTTTACTCAGTCATCATAATATCAACAAACCATTAAAAGAGAACACAAATCAGGAAGTTCACATTCTCCTGGACATACCAGTTTGAGAGCTTCAGATTACACAAGGAAAAAATATTTTATAGTTTACGCGTTTGCGTGTTTTTTTTTTAATTCAACAGCCAATTAACCCCTTCCTTACCGGGCACTTAAACCCCCCTCCTGCCCAGACCAATTTTTGGCTTTCAGCGCTGTCGCATTTTGAATGACAATTGCGCGGTCGTGCGACGTTGTACCCAAATAAAATTTGCGTCCTTTTTTTCCCACAAATAGAGCTTTCTTTTGGTGGTATTTGATCACCTCTGCGTCATTTCTGATCGCCGCTATAAACAAAAAATGAGCGACAATTTTGCAAAAAAGAACAATATTTTTTACTTTTTGCTAAAGTACAAATCCATTAAAAAAAATATTCATCAGTTTTGGCCGATATATATTCTTCTACATATTTTTGGTAAAAAAAAAATCGCAATCGGCGTATATTGATTGGTTTGCGCAAAAGTTATCGCGTCTACAAACTGGGAATTGATTTATGGCGTTTTTATTATTTT
>BLSH010014884.1:1216771-1227009 GCA_018402905.1 Glandirana rugosa
GTGACCCAGTGTTCGACCGAGGGATTTCAGTCTTCCTGTCACATGACCGGTGAACAAACCTTTTTGACTCCTGGGGACGAGACCTGTTTTGTTTTTACACACTTCTGTACGTAATATATTTCTATAGGACAGTAGTTAGAATTTTTTACATTCATATTAGTGTTTTTTAGTTGTCGAAGAAGATGAGGTACACTGTCGTAGTGGTTCGAACGTTTTCATAAAGTCCTCGCCGACAACCACATCAGTGGGGGGGGGGGGAAGTAGAAGGCCCTTATCGTAACAAGACAATGTACTAAAGGTACGAAAGGTGTAATATCCAAAAGAACCACAAGATGGCATTGTAATAACCAACTATAAAAACATTACTATAGCTGCATATTTATGTTACATGGAAATCATGTAACAGAACAATGCTATTCCCGGAAGATGAAGGGGGGGGGGGGTGACTACACCAACAGCCGCTCCTGAAATACTTTTGCAAGCTTGGTGATGCTGTCACATGGAGTAGAAGAAGCTGTTGATTTTTTGTGATTATACTTACATTTTTTAAGATTGATGACAGGATATCTTTATATAATGCATGTCTTCACACATTTTTGTTTTGTCCAGAGCAGGGGTCCTCAGTTTTTCCAAACAAGTGGCCAGTACACTGTCCTTCTGACTTTAGGGAGCCAGCTTGTGACCCAGTGTCAATGGGGCTAAACAACACCCTAAACTTGATGATCAGTAAGAGTAAAAAATGCTCCAGAGTTGGTGGGCAGAGGGATTAAAAAATAACTAGTATAGGTAGTTGGTAGGAGAAGGAACGCTACCCTATTGTTAGTGTCAGAAATATTGGGAAAAATATTGCTTTATCCTTGGTGTCAGGACGAGAAATTATGCCCAGATCTTGGTGTCAGTGGGAGGAATAGTGTCCTATCCTTGGTGTCAGGGAGAGGAATATTGCCTCATCCGTGGTGTCAGGGGGAAGAATAGTGTATTATCCATGGTGTCAGGGGGAAGAATAGTGCTTTATCCTTGGTGTCAGGGAGAGGAATAGTGCCTCATCCGTGGTGTCAGGGGGAAGAATAGTGCATTATCCTTGGTGTCAGGGGGAGGAATAGTGCCTCATCCGTGGTGTCAGGGGGAAGAATAGTGCATTGTCCTTGGTGCAAGGGGGGGGAATAGTGCCTCATCCGTGGTGTCAGGGGAAGAATAGTGCATTATCCTTGGTGTCAGTGGGAGGAATAGAGCCTCATCCGTGGTGTCAGGGGGAAGAATAGTGCATCATCCTTGGTGTCAGGGGGAGGAATAGTGCTCAAACCTTGGTACCGTGGAGGAATAGTGTTCAGACCTTGGTGTCAGCAGGAAGAATAATGCCTTGTCCTTAAAACGGAGTTCCGCCTGGGAAAAAAAAAATGAAAAGTCAGCAGCTACAAATACTGTAGATGCTGACTTTTAATATAAGGACACCTACCTGTCCAAGGAGCCCGCAATGTTGGCACCCGAAGCTGTCCCATCCCTCGCCTCCAGTTGCATGCGCTAGCATCCTTACTAAGGGAAACCATGAAGCCTTGCATCGTCACAGCTTGTTTCCTACTGCGCATGCGCAAGTCGCGCAGTGCTTTCTGAATGGTCCCTGCTGTCTTCTGGGACCTGTGTGTCTCCCAGAAAACAGCAGGAAGTAAGGAGGAGGGGCCTGCAATTGCGTAGTTCACCACACAGAGTGCGGCGATCGTTCCGTAGAACTGGGAGCAGATACCTGGATTTAACTGGTATCCGCTCCCCCCTCCCACCTGAAATGTGCCAAATGTGGCACCGGAGGGGGGGGGGGAGGAATCCGATCCATGGAAGTTCCATTTTTGGGTGGAACTCAGCTTTAAGGTCAAGGGGTGGAAAAGTACCTTCTCCTTGGTGTCAGTAGGAGGAATAGTGTCCCTTCCTCTGTGTCAGTGGGATGAATATTGCCCTATCCTTGGTGTCAGGGGGAGGAATAGTGCCCAGAAGTTGGTATTAGGGGAAGGAATAGTGTCTCATCCTTTGTGTAAAAGAGAGGAATAGTACCTTCTCCTTGGTGTCAGGGGGAGGAATAGTGCCCCATCCTTGGTGTAAGTGGGAGGAATAGTGCCCTATTCTTAGTTTCAGGGGAAGGAATAGTGCCCAGACCATGGTGTCAATGAGAGGAATAGTGCCTCATACTTGGTGTCAGGGGGAGTAATAGTGCCCCATCGTTGGGGTCAGTGGGAGCATAGGTGTGCACAGGGGGTGTGCCAGGTGTTCCTGGGCACACCCTAATCACCTTGTCCAGTGCCGATTCCCCCTGCTGCCCACGCCCCCCATGCCCCACCCCCCACATCGCTGCCTACTTCCCTCCTCTTCTCTCCTGCCAGCTGCTGAGAGGGATGCGTCAGGATGGAGAGTGGGGGAAGAAGCTAGTACATTTTCCATTTACCAGCCCATTCATTTTCTGAATGAATACAGTGATCAGTACTGATACCGGTGTCCATTTATAACTGTAGCATTGTAAACTGTGTTTGTGAAGGAACAGGAAGCTGCTAAGCATAGAGCACTTACCATGTATTCACTGTTCAGTGCAGCTGAGGCTGCAGAGAAGGGGACTGTGGAATTTCTGTCCTCAGTCCCTTTTTCTGTCTCAAAAGCGAGACATCAGGGGTCTGTTTAGACCCCTGATATTTTATCAAATTCCCCTAATAGGGCTCCTAAAAGAAAATAATAATATTATAAGAAAGAATTTTAAAAATTGTAAAAAATAATAATAATAAAAAAAACGACTGACACTGTTCACTGCTTTACTGATATGTCTAGTGCTCTACTGACATTGTCCATGTTCTAATACATTTTAAAATGTTTGTTTACATTAATTTATAATAGTGTGTCTGTGTGTGTATGTATGTGTATAAACTTTGGGGTGCACACCCTAATGCAATAGGCTGTGCACACCTATGAGTGGGAGGAATAGTGCCTGTCATTTGGACCAGTGGAAGGAATAGTGCCCCCGTCTTTGGTGTCATTTGGAAGGAACGTGCCCCTTTGTTGGTTTCAATTGGATGAATCATGGCACATTTTTGGTAGGAATAACTATGCCCCATTCCTTGTGTGAGAAGGAGGAATAGTGCCCCAAGGGCTGATTAAAGACCAACAAAGAGCTGTAGTTTAATCACCACTGGTCTGGAGGATCAAGAGGGGATTAGACAGGTCTGCAGTAAAAACATAAATAAAATAAGACTATCCATCCAAATTCCATTTCGAATGGTACCCGACAGGGTTGTCCCCTCTCTCCGTTGTTGTACGTTCTGGTAATGGAGCATCTTACTACGGCTATACGAAACAACCCTGATATACAAGGTATTAAAATAAAAGGAAAGCAATATAAAATGTCAGAATATGCAGACGACCCCTTGTTGCACATTACCAACCCAATAATAACCATTCCAAACCTTATTCAAGAATTTGAGCGGTTCGGAGCTGTACGTAACTTCAAAGTAAATTATGACAAATCCGAGGCACTAAACGTTTCATTATCAAATAAAACTCAAGCTCATCTCCAGAAAACATTCCCTTTTAAGTGTCACCAAACAGTTCTTAAGTATCTGGGGATAAAAACACCTAGAGACTTAGATAAAATAATAGAGTATAATCATGCCCCGTTGATTAACAAAATAATAAAATTGCTACAAAAAACTCAGTTCTCAACCGTCTTCTCCAGAGGGAATACAATGGACTGGATCAAAATAGAGAGACAGGCAGTTCCCCTCAACACTATTGATTTCTTGGTGGGAGCCCCCCATAAATTGAGACCCCCAATACTTTCCCCTACTCTGTCCCACTCTAGCTCTTTGCGATTCTGTTTTTAAATCCCCCAAATTAATCTCAAATCTCTGTCCACTCACTCACCTCCTTAACCACTTGCCGACCGTCAACCGCAGGTTGACGGCGACAAAGTGGCTCGATATCGCAAACCGCCGTCAAACGACGGCGGCTGCGAGATCGCGCACTGTGAGCGCGCGCGCCGCCAGGGGGCGCGCCAGCATGCTCACTGTGTTCGGGGGGGCCAGGGAGCGGGTGCGGTGGACTCGATCGCCGCCAGCTACCTGCAATGCCCCCCCGGAGTGAAAGAACGGAGGTCCGTGTAAGTAAACACGGACCTCCGTTCTGTGAGAGGGGGAAGGGCTGTGATCACAGCCTTCCTCTACATGGAAGCTGTGATCACTTCCCTTCCCCTGCTAGGGCAGCCCACACACAGTTAGAACACGCCCAGGGAACACAGTTAACCCTTAGAGCGCCCCTGCAGGTTAACCCCTTCACTGCCAATGGCATTTACACAGTAATCAGTGCATTTTTATAGCACTGATCGCTGTATAAATGCCAATGGTCCCAAAAAAGTGTCAAAATGGTCCGACATGTCCCGCGGTAATATCACAGTTCCGCTAAAAATTGCAGATCACCGCCATTACTAGTAAAAAAATAAAAAATAAAAACACCAGAAATGAATTCTCATCATCCGTAAACGTGGCCACTTTTGCGCAAACCAATCAATAAACGCAGATTGCGATTTTTTTTATCACAAGTATGAGGAAGAATATAAATCAGCCAAAACCGATGAAAAAAAATGTTTTTTTGTATTTTTTTTTTGTATTTGTATTTTAGCAAAAAGTAAGAAATTTGGGTTTTTTTTGCAAAATTGTCGGTCTTCTTTTGTTTATAGCGGCAATCAGAAATGACGCAGCGATGATCAAATACCACCAAAAGAAAGCTCTATTTGTGGGAAAAAAGGACGCAAATTTTGTTTGGGTACAACGTCGCACAACCGCGCAATTGTCAGTTAAAGCGATGCAGTGCCGAATCGCAAAAAGTGCTCTGGTCCTAAAGTGTGAAATCCTTCCGGGGCTGAAGTGGTTAATAACCCCCAGTTCCCACCGGGTTTAGACCTCAGGGCTTTTAAGTGGTGGACGGACAAGGGTTTATATCGTATTGGCCATTATTTAACTCTGGCCGGTCCTTTGTCTTTATTGCATTGCATTAACAAGCTAGATATGCCACTCTCGGAAAAATGTCATTTCTTGCAAATTCAACATTTCCTGAACTCCTGGTGGAAATCCAGAAATCTCTCTGATATGTGCTTCACTGATGGAGGACTCAACTAAACCACCGTTTGCGGAAAAATGGGAAAGGGATCTGGACGTGGATTGGGAGGTGGACAAATGGACCTCTTTGTTTTTGCGATGTTTTAAGGGGATCGCTAATATTTCCTTGAGGGAGGCAAACCTAAAAATAGTTACCGGGTGGTATTTGGTACCATCCCGGTTAGCAGCTATGTTCCCTAATTCCTCCAACCTCTGCTTCAGGGGATGCGAGCATGTGGGCACCTTCCTCCACACGTGGTGGGATTGTCCTCGCCTTAGGGGATTTTGGAACAAAATTTTTCACTTGATCCGTAAGATCTCGGGCCTCTCAGTTCCTCAGAGTCCAAAAATAGCCCTCCTCAACTCTAAACCCAATGGTCTGTCCAAACCAATATTTAAACTCATCCAATTTATTTTACTTGGTGCTAAGATCACAATAGAGCCAGGTCTTGGAAGCGTCCCTCTGTGTCTTTTACCGAGGCTAAATGGAAAATATCCTGGATCATGGTTCAGGAAAAGCTGGCCAATATTATCCTTGATACTTCCCCTAAATTTGATCTTGTTTGGGAACCCTGGAAGAACTATATAAATCTCCCAGTGTGACCCTTTCTCTTTTACTCTTTTAACTACCCTGGTGTTTATCTTCTTTCTTCTTCTCCTCGGCTTCTTCTTCCCTTTTCTTCATATGACTGCTTTCCTTTTCATCTTTTTGGGGTTATCTTGTTCAATTTGTTTGCTAGGGTCTGTTTGGTACATGTGCTACCCCACACCTTCCCAACCATGTGGTTGGAGGAGGATAATAGAAACTCCCTCTAAGTGGCCTATAAAAATGGGGTATGGCTGTTTGGTTGACTTCAGTTCATATGGACACAGCAGAGGTCATACCCACAAAAGCTTTTTATTCTATAATGATCCCTGGAGCGGAATGGGTTGGTGTCTGTCTTCTCGGTTACAGTATATTCCCAAATGGGGTGACAGGGGGGACAGCGGGACCTCTCCTGCCCGGGAGCTATATTTTTTTCTTTTTGTTATTTTATTTTCCTTTGCCTTTTGCTTCGTCCTTTTATTCCTAATGGTGTCTTATATTTGTACAACAATGTTTTTCTCTAACAATATCCCGTTTTATAGGCATGTGCTTGTTTCTCTTTGTGCATTTTATACGAGAGTATAAGATTAACAGATTCTAGCTTTCTATAAATGTCTCTTTTGTTGAACTAAAAAATTTTCAATAAAAAGTTTTGAAACGAAAATTGCTACAAAAATATGATAAAAAACCCTTCTCTTGGTTGAGAAGGATAAACATAATAAAAATGGACATACTTCCAAAATTGTTGTATATATTTCAGACAGTCCCAGTGTATCCCCCTCTGGCATTAATCCGCAAATTGCGGTCGGTGGTAGGGGGATTCATTTGGGAACATAAATCTCCCCGAATTAAACAAGATATACTTGTTAGATCCAAACAAAAAGGGGGACTAGCCCTTCCGGATTTTATGAAATACATACAGGTGATACATTTAACTAGGATAGTGGACTGGTTCCATGGGACTAAACTTAAACAATGGGTTGGACTGGAGGAAGATATTTTGGGCTTGAAATTGAGATCCATGCTATGGGTTACACCAATAAATCACCCTAAAGTAGTAAATATGCCATCCTTGGTTCTTTCTACTTTGACGGTATGGGACGTACTTATAAAGAAGGGTATCCCCTCAACCCGGATTGGGCCCATGACACCTTTGTTCTCCAACCCCGATTTTTTGCCAGCAATGGAGTCCTCGGACTCCCTGGACTGGCAAAGACAAGAAGACCCCAGATTGGCCCAGATCCTGGTGGATGGGGAGATTCCCCCATAGAGTACATTAAGAAGCGAAAAGGCAAATAAATGGATACAATATCAACAATTGACAGCATATGTTCATTCATTAGAACAATACTCTGATCTAACGAGAGCACCTACAGAATTTGAGAAAGTCCTTTTACAAGATCATAAGCCAGCTTATATACTGTCAAAGCTATATAAAGAGCTACTCTCTAAAAGCTTGAATAGAGAAGTAATATATTTAAATAAATGGGAAGAAGAGATTCGGAGGACACTGTCCATACCACAATGGGAAAAAGCACTGACCCTAACCCATAAACTGTCTACTTCAATTAAGCATCAAGAAAGGAACTATAAAATTATATTTAGATGGTATTGGTGTCCTGCCGATCTCCATAAGATAAGGGAGAGTGTCCCAGAAACATGCTGCAGGTGTAAAAGAGCGTTAGGGAATGCGTCACATATTTGGTATCACTGTCCGGAGGCCTACCAACTCTGGACAGACATATTTGAGATATACAGAGAACTCTTTAATTCTACACTACAACCAGATATAGAAATAGCGATATTATCAATTATTTCCGGTTCATTGAAGTCTATTAAGAGTGACATCTTGTGACCTATGTTAACAGCAACAAGAACAATTATTGCCTGCTCTTGACAGAAAGAGATGGCTCCTTCAATTACAGAATGGGTTTGTGAGATGGGTGAAATACGGTCAATGGAGGAAACAACTAGTACCGAGATTGGCTCTAGAGAGCATTTTAGAAAGATATGGGATAAATGATAAATGGGATCACTATCGTACCTCAGGATCATTATTGAAATATTTAGGCCTCATACACACGGACGTTTCTTAAAAAATAAACAAAACGTCGGGCCCGACATCAAGGAAAAAAAAATCTGCGTTTTTCGGCATTATGCATTGGTGGTAGTGAGCGTTAGTGTCAATAGGCGTTTTTTTAAAAAAATCATCCCTCTGCTATTTTTCAATCTATAAACGTCGGCGTCAAAAAACGCCGGTTAACGCCGGTACAATATTAGTTGGCGTTTGTTGGCGGTTTGCAGCGTCGGCGTCAAAAAATGTCAAAATGTTACAGCCTCAGAACGCGCTGGTCGTGGGTTCTAGTTTCAGCTCACGAACGCCGACGCCATCTACAGCTCAAAAACGTCGGCGTTTTTATGGGGCCATTGACTAACATGGAAAGCTGCAAAAAAAGCCAGAAAACGCAGACGTCAAAAAACGTCCGTGTGTATGAGGCCTAATAAGTAAAAATCTTTGTAGGCCCATACATAGAATATTGAGGGGTTTTTTTTTTCTTCTTTTTCTTTCTTTTCTCTTTTCATCCCTACCTTAGTGAATGGTTGATTGTGGGGTGGGGTATTATGGCCCTTGTTCTGGTAGGCCTTATGGATATTGGCAGTGCACAGAATGGGAATGTCAAGCAAGAAACAACATTATAGATTTAGATGGGGAGAATATATGGGACAGAAGGAGGATATGTAACATTTTTAGGATTGAGAGGGATATCTTCTTGATCCTATAACAACTGTTTACTCCGTAAAGGTGTCCTTGACGAAAAAAAAAAAAAAAAAATTGTATTCTTCTACCTATGATAATGTTATTGACCCCTTCCCCTGAATGTATGATATATATGTTGTAAAACTTTTTCTTCTCAAAATTGAATAAATATAAATTATAAACAAATAAGACTATCCAAACTTTGGATTTAAAATCCAGTGGTATATATTGTTTTTTTTATTTCATGCAGAAGCAACGTTTTTTTTTTTTTCTTTTAAACAGATCTGTTTTAGAATGAATGCTTTTCATACAGATATAATATCCCCGGTGGCTCAATTCAGAATTCTCTGTTTTGAGTTCTGTAAAAATGCAATACAATAATCAAAAGACAGCATCAGCATTTTCTTCAGACTAAACCAATTCCCTTAGCTATAGTTTTACCAGCTCCAGATCATCAGCTTAATGTTAATTTCCATCCGAATCCTAAAGTATGTATAGGAAAGGCCATTTGATCCTGTGTTTGTTACTAAAGTTTTAAAGACCTTTGCTTTTGGATTGTGAATTTGCAAAAAGGGACAAGGTTTAAACTACTCTAAAAAAATAAAAGAAACTTTATTACCGCTATTTAAAGTATAACCAAAGACTAAAACAAAAATATAATAATATTAGTAATAAGTTGTATTGCGCTTAGGATATATCCCTAGCTGCTGCCTTCCAGGATCCCCTCAATGAGGGGAGGATATGAGTTTACGTATAGGACTGGAGATGGCGCTGCTTGAATTCCTGATTTAAATTTTTCAATAATAATTGATAATGTGCTAGTACCTTGTGCTAGTATGAATATAAATAATGTTTTTTTTCCGGGTGTTGTGTATAGGTGAAATCGTAGAGGTGTTAATACTAAAGTGCATATGTGCAAACCATGTGCAAATAGATACAATACTTATTAAGTGCATATAGAAAACCTGTATATCACATAGGATACTTTTTCTCAAAATATAAATCCAGATCATCAGCTTAATGTAAATTTCCATCCGAATCCTAAAGTATGTATAGGAAAGGCCATTTGATCCTGTGTTTGTTACTAAAGTTTTAAAGACCTTTGCTTTTGGATTGTGAATAGAGTTGAGCGAACCTCTCGAAGTTCGGGTTCTGCTGGTCCGGCCGAACTTCGGGACAAAGTCCGGGTCCGGGTCCGGACGGAACCCGAACGATCGTACGGACACCGAACCCCATTGAAATCAATGGGGACCTGAACTTTTAGGCACAAAAATGGCTGTAACAAAGTCCTGGAAAGTCCTAGAGGGCTGCAAAAGGAAGTAAAATGGGGGTAATGGTAGGGCAATTGCCCTACAAAAAAATGGGGACAGGGAAATAACTTTAAATATTTTTAAAAAAATAAAAACATAAAAAAAGCAAAAATGGAGGTGAATGTGGATCATCTTCAAACTGTGTCTGAAAAGTATTAATTAACGGTAGAAGCCATATAACTGTTCTAAAATCATCTTCTTTGTAGGGCAAGTGCCCTACAAATAAATGGGGATAGGGAAAATAAATTAAAATCAAATAAAAAAATGGGAAGGGGGGTGGATGTGGAGTAGGAGCCTAGAGGTTGACTAGGCAGTGTAGGTGGAAGTGGCGGTGGTAGAGGAGTAGGAGGAGGTAGCCAACATGGTATTTTTTTTTTGTATTGAGGCCTATTCAAAAAAAAGAAGTATATGAATGGCTGTGTGAGTCCAGTCTAAATATTTATTCTGCACAAGGTACAGAC
>BLSH010014884.1:1227019-1240012 GCA_018402905.1 Glandirana rugosa
TTTCATTTGGGTTGTGTCGGTGGTGTAGCTTCCAGACCGTTCGACTTTATATGTAATAATATAAAAACAAAATCAGAAACCAATATGAAATTTATCGCCATTATTTCGAAGAAAATAAAAAATCTCATCAAATTTGGAACAGGGAAAAACGTTTAAGTGTTAGGTTTTCGTTTCCAGAAATTTTGAAATCATTGTTTGTGTCCTAGTTTACCGGAAAGGATATGTATGAAATCCTAAGCCTACCTTTAAATGTAATTCGACTACTAGACCTCACAGATATAATATCCCCGGTGGCTCAATTCAGAATTCTCTGTTTTGAGTTCTGTAAAAATGCAATACAATAATCAAAAGACAGCATCAGCATTTTCTTCAGACTAAACCAATTCCCTTAGCTATAGTTTTACCAGCTCCAGATCATCAGCTTAATGTAAATTTCCATCCGAATCCTAAAGTATGTATAGGAAAGGCCATTTGATCCTGTGTTTGTTACTAAAGTTTTAAAGACCTTTGCTTTTGGATTGTGAATTTGCAAAAAGGGACAAGGTTTAAACTACTCTAAAAAATAAAAGAAGCTTTATTACCGCTATTTAAAGTATAACCAAAGACTAAAACAAAAATATAATAATGTATATTTCAGCTTGCCAGACCTTCGATGTGGTGGCTGTGTTGGGTTTACTTTTTTTCTAGGCCAAAACATTTTGTACAAAAATATTTTTTTTGCCAGATATCCAGTGTCCTTGCAAATTACTGTGCAATTAACTGAAATCTGTGTTCTCAGCCCAACTACAAAGCATCCCTCTTCCATGTAAAGGAGATGAGGCGAATGGGGATATGTTGTTTTAGTCTTGCCACACTGTCCACACAGTCCTAGAGTGACAACGCTACTCCTCCATATTTACAGTATGCTGCATGAATGTTGTCACGATATGACAGAAAGTGTTACTGGCAGGTTAAACAGGTGAAAATTAAGTAAAAAAAAAAAAAAGAAATCAAATACAAGGACCACATCTAAAGACTGGTAAGCTGCCTTATCTCAATTTTTTCTTGGGTTTAGATAAGCTTCAAGTGCATACCAACCTTCTGTCCTCCAGCTCCTGTGACTCCCATTAGGGTAATGGCTGATAACAGACACAGGCTGGTCATGTGACATTTCTGGTATTTACCAGAGGGACTTGATTCTGAGGCTGGTTTAGGTTCCTGTGCTCTCGTCAACCTTCATCTGCCCTCTGTTACCACCTACCAACAGAAGTATCACAGTATCCCATGGAAATCCTGTAGTTAGGCCCATTAGTAGCATAGTTTCAGGCCACATAGACTTATTATTCTGCTTTTTTTCTGGAGTAGCATCAAAAAGCATAGATCTATTTTGAGTTGTTAAACTGAGAAAACAATTTTTGACTTGACTTTTACGACATTTTTATTTTCCGTGCATCCATATTTTTTGCATTTACAAGTTTGTAAATGCTGTCTTTTGTGATTATCAGCATAACATGGATTGTAAAGGACTGCAGACTGAGATAAGTTCAGTTATCTGTAGGCTACCCATAGATAGATGGATAGGTAGAGGGCTAATACATTTGCAGTTTGACTGCAGCAAACTTCCAGAGCACTCCGCAAACTTGTAAGTTTGCCATGTTTAGATCAAAGTAGAGGAGAAAAAAGAGGCAGCAAGTGGGCCAGTGCGGTTTGTGCAGCTTATCTTAGGGAGGATCAATAGCCGGTCATTTGTCACACACTCAGCTTCACACTTGTAAGGAATTTATAGATTCACCTTTTTATATTCGCTTTTCCCCCGATAAAATATGGTTCAAAGTATAGCTGCCACTCCCAATAAATTCTTACCAGCCTGCTGCACTTGATAGAGACTTGAAAGATCCTAAAAGTCACATTTTACATAACAAAGCAGAGCATACTGACCTTGTGAAGTATATCAGTGTAGCCATTGCCCTCTTTGGGGTTGCTGAATGCAGTGGTTCATCTGTCACTCTGCCCTCAATCACACTGATCCTCACATCCGGAGTCACAGAACAGGCCGGTACTTTATTTTTGTTTTTTTTATTAGGGGGTTAAACTTGGATTGGATAGGGATGGCAATGGGATGCCCACGGATCAACAGTTCTTTGTGGGACCTTCTATATACACTGCAGCATATACACTCCTTCTTTCTCCAGCACATCAATTGCTTCAGTTAACTCCTTATTCTTCTCTTGTGCACAACACAGTTTTAGAACAGTCTCCGAGCCGCCCATTACAGGCAGGGACCACTGACCCCCAAAGTGTAGCAAAGAACATATGTGCTAGCTAGTGTAATGGATTACTGCTCCCAACCCATCCACCTCCAGGCCCAGCCAGCCCTTCCAGCTGCAACGGACTTCTCCACTGCCACCGTGACACCACAGTCCCAAACTGGCTCTTGTATCCTTCCCAGATTGTTTTTCACTCCCAATCTGCTCTAGTATGCCTATTCCAGCTTCCCAGGGTGTGCGTCACTCACCGACACCTGACGGATCCCTCCTGAGAAACTTGCCTGGCACCACCACTCTGTTGTTCTCCTGCTTTCTTTGATTGGAACCCCCTTGGATTTGTACAAGGGGTCCTTCCCACTCCCGAGGCCACCTCTCCAGACTAGGGGCTCCCTCCTGGCCTCCACAACTAGTGATCCATCTCCCAGTTCTTCCACCCAGACTCTCCTGCATGACTGGGTTGACCCCAGGCATTTAAGGAGGCCTGCCCCTTGCCAATCCAGGTTGGGGATTAGTCAGAGCTCCTTAACTCCCTTTTCCCCACCCTTTCTTCCAGAACCTTCTGATCCAGAAAGAAGGGGTTACCAAAGTGTATCACCATCTGCAGTCACCAGTCACTCCCTAGGCCACTCCCCGACCCAGAATCAAAACAATCAGGCCTGACTAAATTTACCTCACCTGTACAAAAACCTTACCACTATGCACCTACCTAATTAGAGGGTGCTACATCAGAATAGTAAACAGAATTAAAATCATATAAAATATAAAAGCTTAATGCAAAAGTTAAAATATAACTAAAGGCAAAATCACAAATTTTGGGTTGACTCCAGAACAGAAATAGAAGGGAAATCTTCAAATGGGGTCCTAGTTCTGGTGACCCTGGTGAAAAATTCTTAGCCACTTCACCCCCTTCCTGCCCAGGCCAATTTTCAGCACTGTCGCACTTTGAAAAGCAATTGCACAGTCATGCAACGCTGTACTGATATGAAATTTTTATAATCTTTTTCCCACAAATAGAGTTTTTTTTTTGGTGGTATTTGATCACCTCGTATTTGTTTATTTTTTGACCTACAAATAAAAAATATTGTAAAAAAAAGGTTTTCTTTGTTTCTGTTATAAAATTTTGTAATCAAGTATGTTTTCTCCTTCACTGATGGGCACTGATGAGGCAGTACAGATGAGGTAGCACTGAAGGGAATTCATAAGGAGGCACGAATATGCAGCACTGTTGGGCACTGATAGGTGACACTGATATGCAGAACTGATGGGCACTGATAGGTGGCACTGATGGGTGCAATGAGGTGCACTGATAGGTTTTACTGATGGGTATCGACTGGCATTACTAATGGGCACTGATTGGTATCCTTTATGGGCCCCCCTCCGCTGATCATCAGCGCAGACCCCCCCCGGTCAGGAGAGCCACCGATTGGCTCTCCTCTACCCGCGCCTTGTCAGTGTGAATGGAGGAAAGCCAATAAACGGCACTTCCTATTTAGCACTGTGCTCAGCTGTGATTGGACACAGCTGATCATGTGGTAAAGAGCCTATGTCAGAGGCTCTTTACCTAGACCGGAGATGTGGTGTGTTGGATCGACACCACACCACCGATCGCCGTACTGCACACCCCCCAGGGCCGCACACAATCGGTCATATGATGCCCAGTCAGGATAATGCAACCATTTCCCCACCATCATTCTGCTATATGGCAGGCTGGAAGTGGTTAATTATTATACATTCACATCAGTTGAAAATGCCTTTTAATATTACTTTGTTAAAGCATAACTCCACTTTTGTTAAGAAACCTAACATTCCCCTCTGGGTGATCTATGTACATTGCAAGGATTATAACAACCTTTGTTGCAGATTCCTTCCTTTTGTTATTCTGAAGAAATCACTGTTTGTTCCTCTGTGCCTCTGTACTGAGTGAGTCTAATGGGAATGGTTTCAGAATTATCAACCAGCTGTGCACCTGGCAGGGCACGAATGAGGAAAGTGGCAGGTTCTGCATCCCTTTAGACATGGCCCTATTGGTAGTATCTCACCAAAAATGACATTTTTGTTGCAGGGGGTGCCTGAAATCTGACTTGTATCTTAGTGCAGACTTCTGGGAAAATTGGTGAGCCAATCAAGTAGGAACTTATGTTTCTGGGGGGTGGTCAGTACACATTCTGTGAACAGAACAACTCAAGGTAGCCATATTGCATTGCATTATCGGAAAATTACAATTACAGATTGAAAAGGAAAGGTCATTTTTAATAACATTCCATTATAACATGACTTGTGTGGCAATTGTATACACTATATTATTTTGTCTTTATTTGCTATTTTTACCCTTTAAAGCTTCTAGTGATTAGGTTTCCATATACTATGGCTGAAGAGGTCTTGAGCAAGGAATAGCAGATATAGGCCCCCCTCTAACTAAAGGCCTGTACACGGTCATACAACCAACCTGTTGTACGATCATCTGACAATCAACGTTAATATGCGCAATTACAACAGCCACCGTACAACAGTTGTACAACAGAAGTTGGATGAGCAGACTAGAAAACTTTGGTTGTACAACAAATGGTTGTACAGCTGTTGTACTGTGTGTACAGAGAAGTTGGTCCAACAAAGTTGTACATGCAAACCAGGCATGCTCAGAAGTCAGGAATGGCCAGAAGTGTCCATTCTGGGAAACCTACATTCCTAATTCACAAATCACATTCACCTGAACTTCCTCGTTGTACGCTCGTAACACGTCACTACGTTAGGCTTGGTTGTACAATTGCTTAGTGCACGTCAGTACGCGAGACACAACAGCCAACATCCAACTTGGTCCAAAGTTGGACATTTGGTTGTACAACCGTTGCACCTGTGTGTATGAGGCTTAAGTAGTCATCTATTTTATGAAATGGCCCAGAAAGAAGTGCTATCTTTTCTATGTGAGTTTTTCATAAAATGTGTAAATATCTTAACTAATTTGTTTTGTAGAAACTGGATCTTCTATCACAGCAACTTGTATAGGACTTGGGAATTCATTGACACCTCCTGCAGGACAAGCAGGAAAGCCTGTTCCTGGATACAATGGTGCGTAATTGTAAAAGTAAATTGTTACTTATTTCCCATTCACCAATAAAACATTATCGTATTTATATAAATAATCCTTCAACAATCAGTTGACTGCTTTTATAGTGCTTTTTTTGACGCTTCTGTCTGCAAGACAGCCATTGAGAGAAGCAGATGTAATATATGGTGCATTTGTCTATGTATATTTATTACGATTGTCTAATCTGCATCATGCTAAAGGGAACCTGTTGGGTAATAAGAAAAGGTACTGTAATTTTTTACTTGAGTGAATTGCTAAGCTGGAGCCAGTATGAAAGCAATGAATTTAGAGTGTGACTTGGAACTACTGATGGTGCCGACATCCCTCCTTTACTTCAGGCAAATATATTGTGCACTTTGCAAGAGCAGTTGCACTTGTTTTCCCCAGAACATAGTACATGTGCTAATTTCCATTATCCGATAATATGCAAGCAAAATGCTGTTTATTTTTTTATTTTCCTTGCACTTGATTGGGTATTCTATACAAAGTGAGGCTTTGCCACAGAACTGAATTGATGAAAGACCCATGACAGTCAGCCAATGGACATTGTTAAAAACAACCCAGCCTGTGCAGTTCTCTGGTGGTCAAGCCCAAAACAAGAGAGGGGAAACATGGGGGTTTGCAGGGACCCATGGGGGCAGCATAAATACTTATTTACCACACAAAGGGAGTCTGTCCTGGAGCATGGCCAGCTGTAACAGCCCAAACAGGGAGAGATGGCAGTGAAGTCATAACTCTTGACCTGTATACTTATTCCAGGACAGGGACTTTCTAGGTAGAGAAACTGGTGATGAGGATGATGACCGGATAGCAACAGTTTATATCTGCTCTTATGCTTTGTCTTCTACTAAACCCACAATAGTAAAATCAGTTGGTACATGCAGTAAAGCATGCTTGTTATACTCACTATTGAACCTAAGGGGTTAATCATGCGCATTGTGTAAAAACGCTGTTTGATCTTGTTTTCTCTGATCCTCCCCTTCTTCCACAGTCCCCAATCCATCTCCTGATAGAAGAGTTTTGTTTTTTCTCTTGCAGAGTGCATGTGATCAGCACAGGGCCCTGCAGCCTCATAGGACAGTCAAAGTAGAATGAAAACTCCTTCTACAAGCTTTAACCATACACCCATAGAAGTCACAAGACTTATATTTACTTAAAGCACTTGTTAACCCCAAAACCTGGGCTTGCAGGGACATGACAGATCTAACTGATCCCGATCACAGGGATCAGTAGATCACTGTCATGCCCACTGAAAGAGAAGGGAACCGCTGTGTTCTTCCTCTCAAGAAGGCGATCGTGGGTCACTGGCGGACATCGAGTCCGCCCGACCCGCGGCCTCACTCAGGCAGAGTGTGGTGGGCATGAAAGTGCCGCCTACAACTGGGGCTGCGCGGATCACTGTTTATAGGTGGCGATCTGCGTAATGAAGCAATTTTGCCACAGTAAATGTACACGAGGTGGTCGGCAAGTGGTTAAAGCAGGTTATACAGCACAGTGCTTGTGCTGTGTCATTTGGCCCTCTGTATCACATGAAATACATGGCTGATTCTGCCAGTTTCAACCTTCCCCCTATACTTAGACTATGATATATCAGGGCTGCTGAGCCCTGACACCGTTGTCAATATACATCCCTCCAACATCTGCAGCTCTCCTAGTGTCCCCCTCTGTCCACCCCCCCATACCTGCCTGTCATTTCTCACTTTTGCTGATCTGCTCCTCTCCCCACTGCTTCACAATTACCTGACCTGTATAACATCCCCTCTGTCAGATAAAAAGCTGTAACTTAGGCCTGTGCTTTATAAAAAAAAAAGAAGCAGATTTCTACCTGTTTTAACAGTGTCTTCCAGCGATCACATGATGCCAGACTTTCTGCTCCTCCCCCCTCCTCCCTGGCTAATGTCTGCAGGGGTATCTCGGCCCCGCCCACTGGAGAGATCAGACCGGGAGAGCTGAGAGCCTGGAGTCATCTTATCGCTGGAAGACACTGTTAAAAAAGGTAGAAATCTGCTTTTTTTTGCACATGCACTAGAATGAAGCTTTTTATCTGACAGAGGGAATGATATAAAGATGAGATAGTGGCTTAACAACCACTTTAAATAATTGCATTTCCATGTTCTGTGTACTGTGGGAGACCAGATATTGTGAATGAGTCTCCTGGGTTTAGTAAAGTCCATGTAGATATGGAAAAAAAAAACACCACTGAATGCCGTTAAATATTTATTTAAAGCCCAATTGCAGTTTCCCCATAAACTATACAAATAAAGTTAGGCCAGATACAAAAATAAGCGTTAATTTGCTTACTTTATTTTTTAATGTTTTCCCAGCCCCAACTTAAAAGACCTACAGCCAGCAGGTTATGCACCTAAAAAATGTCGACATTTTGCAGTTGATTCACTAAAACTGGAGCGCAAACTCTGGGGCAGTTGTACATAGAAAGAAATCTTTTTTTTTCAAATAAGACAGTGTTGAATACAATGCTGAATTGGGCAGAAGTCCTGCCAAATGCCATATTTGATTAACAATGAATCCATTTTTCATGAATACTGATTTTTCTATGGGCTATAAATCCAAAATGAATACACAATACACTAGTTTCTGAAATCCTGTTTTTAGTTAAAGTATATTATTTCTGTTTTTGTTTCTCAATTTGGAAATGCTTAAAGGCTTTCTTTTACAATGACACTTTTTGCCAATACTTTGTATTAATTCAAATGCTAAGGACTTGGAAAGTTCAATGAACCTCTGTGCCTTTTTTGTACTTAAGGCGCCATGCCATATTAAGAGAGCAGTAAGACAGAGCCTTTTATCTTTAAACACCCTTCTTTCATGCCGTATTTCTTGGTGGGAAAGCTTTAGAAAGTGTTGAGTTTTTACAGAAGGTGCTGTTCACAGCTTTGAAGATATATGATATGCAGAACATCTATTATCTGCTCTGAGATAAGCCCAAAGCTGTGAATCACACATGGTGAGTGTGAACGTGAACTGTAAAGTCAGGTCTCCTGAAATGTAATTTTATTTCTAAGCTTTTTAACACTCAAATCATTCCTAGTGTTATAAGCATAGTGTAGTGCCATGGCACACATGGTCAGAACCCTCTGCCTATCATTCTACATTGGTGATGTGTTTGGCATGCCCTCGCTTTTTTTTTTTTATCCTCCCTCATCGTGCAAAGATTTGAATGTACCAATAATGAAACTACCAGGGCCCTGGTGTTGCTTGCTATGGGTTGCTTGCCGCAGGGCTCTGAGCTGAGAGGATCTCTCTCATACAGCCCAGAGCCTGCACTGACAGTTCCTTCTCCCTCGCATGGATGGGAAGGGAGAAAGTTGGGCTGCTCCTTCTCCTCCTGCCCCTATCCTCTTCTGGGCACCGCAGAAAGTCTGAATGATCAAATTCAGCTACTTAGCTTTACACTTTCTGCAGTGCACAGAGGAGGAGAGGGGCTGGAGGTAAAGAAGCAGATCAGCGCTGTCCTCTCCCATCCGTGCGAGGGAGGGGGAAATGTCAGTGCAGGATCTGGGCTGTATGAGAGACGCTTTAAACTCAGAGTCCTGCTGAGGAGGCACTGATAAGCTGCTTTGATGAGCACTGATAGGTGGCACTGTTAGGCATTGATTAGCATTGATGAGCATTGATAGACTGCACTGGTAGGTGGCATTGATGAGCACTGACCGGCAGCATTGATGAGCACTGACAGGCAGCACTGATGGGCAGCATTAACAAATCAATACTGCGCTTGTGAAAATCCAAAACCTATAAGCTGCAACTTAAACACATGAGAAAATCGTGTGATAAGAATAGATAGGCTCAGAGTTGTGCTAAAACTAATCCAAATATGTGCTAAAACAAAAACAGAAATAGTCCAAAAAACTATTTCCTTATTCAGGAAAAAGTGCAAAAAAGATTTTTTATAGCATCAAAAGTCCAAAAAATGTATAATAATCTTAGATGATCTTCTCTTTCAAGAAAGGTGCATGTGCATGAATCCATCACCATGTGAAACACCTTAAAGGATGTGTGCTTACCAGAATCAGATGACCCTTTATTACAGAGGGTCTAACATGCTTGTGAATGAGCCCCACTCATATCCGTTGTCCACCAGGTCACTTGAGTAGCATCTCCTTAGCATGGAACCTCCCAGAGTCAGATGATATATGGAAAGCAAAAAAGGTTGCTAATAGTGCAGTTAAACCAAGGGTGTTCATTCGACAAGTGTCACAAATGGTCTTACAACACTTCAGCAGGCAGTATTACATAAACAGCGTACCGCGGTGATCGAATGTATCCTCGCCCAACCGGTTTTGTTCCAGTGAACATCTTCCCAGGGCATGATAGGAGGCATTGATGAGTACTGATAGGTGGCACTGATAGGCTGCACTGATAATCAGGGCACTGATCATCAGTGCTCTGATTATCAGTGTAAACAATGTACTGATAGTCTTGCTGATTAATGGCTCTCCTTTCGTCACGCAGACACAGTATGGGAGGAAAGGTCTGCTGCTAACCGACAAGTCTGTTTACATGTGATCACCTGATCACATGGTAAAGGGCTGCTGTGACTGACCCTTTTCTGTGATCAACTGTGTCAGAGTGTGCTGGATGCACGCCCCAGGGGGCACAAGGGAGGCAGGGTTCTTGGAGGATGTCCATGGACGCCCTCCCAAAATTGGAAGCCCGGGGCTCAGATGGAAGGGGGGGTGTAAGTGAAGTCCTTCATGGTTTCTTGCACAGGGGCCATGAAGGTTCTAGTTTCGCCTCTGGAATATACTGTACCCATGAAACCAAGGGTTACATTTCTTGTTACATTTATTTTTTGACACTTTCGTATGTTTACCTATCCAGATTTGTGGCTATAGTACAATGTCTAAAACATCACACAAGTAGTATAGTAATAAAAAAATGTTAATAGATTTAACGCGCTAATGTAAATACATTTTGAAAAATGAATATAATAATGAAATAACTGGACTTGATAAAAATAATGTATATGAAAATCTTATGTGAAAGGTGCTGCAATTAATGGGAAACCATCCAAACAGACATAAAAACAGAAAAAAATTGCGCAACCAAAACCACAAATTATGACAAGTGCAAAAATAAATCACCTAGGTCGTTGAAACTCAAGGGACAATTCTATACCGGTGAGTGAATATTGAAATAAAAAACCATTATGTAAATGAATAAGATCTACATAAAGTAATGTGCATAAAGAAAAAGTAAATAAATAAGGACAAAAAATATTAAACTTATCAAAGTTCATAAAGTGCAAATCCAAGAATGTAATAATATGCGATCATCAAAAAAACTTAAAGTGACATGTGCAAAGAGAGGAAAAATAAAAAAAATTTTTTCAAAGTTCATAAAGTGCAAAGTCCAAAGGTGTGATGGTATACAACCATCAAATATCAACTAATCCAATAAATCCAAAATGAATAATCAGAACAGGGTAAAGCATTCTTCCACCAAGTGCAGAGGTTAAAATAACTTCCGGTGTCTCCGCACACTCTGAGTGTAAAAACTCTTACCAGAGATAGATGTTTGTCTATCGCTAGGTAAACGGAAATGGCAGGCAGATAGCCTCTGCAAGCTTAGAGGGAAATGGTGGCAGCGCCAGCTTCAGGTTCAGGAAATAACTCGTAGTATCACCTCAGCATATTAAAAAAAGAAGGCTTCAAATAGTGAAATACCGTCATTTATTTTGTAAAAAACAAGCATATGCCAACTGGCTACTCACATGATAAAAGATAGGATAGCGCATGAAGTAATAAAAACGCCTGCTCTCGTAGTTTGCCCGTGCTTCCGGGTCACGTGGGACGCAAACTCGTCAATGTGTAGGACCGCCCCACATGTTTCGTCATAAATGACATCATCAAAGGGCACGGGCAACGCATTGACACGTCATTATAAATAGGAGGCTATAGAACCAAGCCTCATTTTCGTTCGGTGGCGATATTAGATATGTCCACCGAACGAACGGGGGTATATATCAATAGACACAAACCAAGCCTCACTCTCAGTAGACATCAGCGACTGCTCAGATGGAAGAAAATAGAGCCGAAGGCAATACAATGATGGGCAAAAACAATAGAAGCTCAACATTAGTACATAATACAATATATAAAATAATAAGATTGAACATACTAGCCAGAACGAGCCAATAATATGATGGTAGTCCGGCTAAATAGTAATCCAAACAATTACGATTACATATACTAGCCGGAAAGACCCGACAATATGATTGTAATCCGGCTCATCTATGCAGTCTTTCTAGACAGCAGCATAATATAAAATCTTATAACAAAAAAAATATTTTTTTAAAAATAAATATTAAGAACAGTGTTCTCAAAGATATAATAAAATGCATATGACAAATAATTACATCAGGGAAATTAATTATCACTTAAAATAATATGCAATAAAATAACATATTGACAAATCTAAGCTTGAAAGAAATCAAGCATTATTCATAAAAGCATTGATTTCAATATCAACATTCAAACCAAACGGTCTGAGACAATTAACTCTATAAATCCAATGCATTTCCAATTTGGAGATCTCTCTGAGTCTAGACCCCCCTCTCCAATGTAATTTCAATTTGTCAATACCTAAAAATTTAGTACCTTTTGGGTTCCTATTGTGGACTTCGCGGTAATGTCTAGATAAGGGGTGGCCCGTAAAACCCCTTCTAATATTTGCCACATGTTCATTAACCACTTAACAACCGCCCTATAGACAAAAGACGTCTACAGGGCGGTTGCTTAATTCTGGGAGGACGTCTATTGACGTCCTCCCAGAATCGCGGGTCCCGCGCGCCCTGCGGGGCGCGCACATGGGACTGTCAGTGCTCGCCGGCTTCAGGGGACCCGGCGGGACACAGATCGCGGTAAACGGCCAATAGCGGCGGCCGTTTACCACGTGATCGCTCCATCCAATGATGGAGCAATCACAATGTAAACAGAAAAAGTTCAACAAGGGTTCATCTCCCTCCTCTCCTCACACCGCTGCAGCGTGTGAGGAGAGAGAGGGAGATTGAACCATCTACTGTGAGTAAATCACCATTTTATTGTGCCCTGAAGTGCCCAGCAGTGCCCAACAGTGCCCCACAGTGCCCAACAGTGCCACATTGTTGCCCACTTTGGTCATCTGTGCCACATCTGTGCCACATCTGTGCCATCTGTGCACCTACAAAGTCGCATCAGTGCCGCCTGTACTGCTACAGATCCACATCAGTGCCAGCCTTCCCTTTGTCCTTCAGAATCCCCTGTGGCTTCCATCCAATTCTGGAGCATCAAACGTCCCCCCTTTCACCGCCCAGCCAGGTGTCCAGGTCAACACCGATAATTTTGCCCTGATTGATTTTTTTTATTTACTTTTTACTGAGGACTTTCTTTCTTCTATTGTGGCCCAGTGTAACCTTTATGCCCAGCAGTTCATTGAAAGTAACCCACATTCTAGCTATGCCCGTCCCTTTGAATGGAGAGCTGTTACTGTGGAGGAATTCAAAATATTTTTAGGCCTCACTTTTAACATGGGACTCTCAAAAAAAAACAATTTATATGCCTATTGGTCCACCAAACCCATCCATCATATGCCAATTTTTTCCTCCACTATGCCAAGGTCCAGATACTTAATGATTCTCCGGTTCCTCCACTATAATGACAA
>BLSH010014884.1:1249849-1261907 GCA_018402905.1 Glandirana rugosa
GTGCAGGGAACGGACAGACTTCTGGTACGAACAGACGAGTGGGGAGGAAGTAAAGTACAGAGGATATACGTCCCGGACCTGTTCCCCACCCGTCCTCCCCACCGACGGGACCCGTGAAATCATAGGACACTCCACCCCCCCACCCGGCGTTCCTCCAACCTCCTCTCCCCTAAACACAACCTTCCCCCCCCTATACAACCCCACCGTCCCCCATTCATTCCCCCCCCTTCCAACACAAATCCCCTCTCCTCCAACCTCCTTGCGGCCCACCCCCCCACCTCACAGGATACTAAAGTGCCCAGGGCAGCCACCCCTCCTGCCCACCCCTTGTCCAGGCCCTGCATATAGGAGACATGAAATGAAGGAGGGGTGAGCAGACAAGCATGGTCTTCAGACAGGCAAGGGACGTGGATGCTTCTAAGTTCATTGGATTTTTAATGTTTGAACTCCGCAACTGCAGTACCCTCCATGAAAAACATGGGGAGGGGGTTACCTAGAATTGGGGCACACAGAATCTTGTGCAGCTGTGCATAGTAGCCAATGAACTTCGAACTTTAGCTTGTTCAATTAAGCTTTTGCAAGAAAAACCTGGAAGCTGATTGGTTACAATGCAGAGCTTCGCTAGATTCTGTGCGCACCAGTTTTTGTAAATTTCCCCCTGTGTGTCAAGCTGGCCAGGCATGTTCTGTGCATAGAAAGAATTGTACAGAAATCTACAAACATAAAGCTCTTTAGATGAGGTTGTTTAAGACATGCATTGGATAAGTCTGGAATCTTTCTTTTAAACAAGAGACACATGTCACACAATCTCTTTTCTTTCAATATTTCATTTATAAGACATTCTTATTTTTGTCTCCTTCAATGTGGCAATGTTCATGGCAGTTGTCATTTGCTGATGGTTCTGTTTAGAGAACTAAAAAAGTTTGTCAAATATGAAAGTTGGGATCATACTAGATGTTTATAGTTTGCTTTAGTTCTCAAGTACTTGGGTTATCTAAAGAGGAGGTCCGCCCGTCCCTTTAAAAATTAAATGTCAGCAGCTACACATACTGTGGTGGCTGACATGTAACATTAGGACACTTACCTGTCCTGGACTCCTGTGAAGATCGGCACCTCAGCTGATCTTCGGATCGGCTGATCGGGTGCTTCTGCGGCCATTGCTACTAAGGGAACCTGGCGGTGTAGCTTTTGGGCTTCACAAACGGGTCTCTACTGCGTATGCATGAAGCTTGCTGTGCTCTTTCACTGGCCAGCTGACGGGAAGAGAGGAGGGAAGAGGAGGGAGACCGAGCTGCCGATTTACTTCGCCGCTGCCCGGTCTCCGGAAGTGGGGACGAGATACCTGTCAAAGGGGTATCCACCCCCCCCCCCCCTAAAGTTCCACTTTTGGGTTGAACTCCGCTTTCACTAGTTAAGCCCCCTTCTTACCCATGCCAATTTTCAGCCTTCAGTGCTATCGCTCTTTGAATGACAATTGCATGGTCATGCAACACTGTACTCATATGAAATTTTTATCATTTTTTCCACACAAATAGAGCTTTGTTTTGGTGGTATTTAATCTACAAAAATTAAAAAAGACCAAAAATTTTGAAAAAAAGAACAGTTACATAGTTTGTTATAAAATTTTGTGAACAAGTAAATTTTCTCCTTCATTGATGTACACTGATGAGGCTGCACTGATAAGCACTGATAAGGTGGCACTAATGGGCACTGATAAGGCTGCACTGTTGGGCAATTATGAGGTGGACACTGATGAGGTGGCACTGATGGACCCTGATGGGTGGCACTGATGGTTGGCACTGATGGGCACTGGTAGGTGGCACTGATAGTCTGCACTGGTGGGTGATGCTGATGGGCACTGATTGGCAGCACTGATAGCCACTGATAGGTGGCATTGGTGAGCATTTATAGGTGGCACTGGTAGGTGGCACTAGTGGGCACTGATAGGCAGCAATGATATGCACTTGTAGGTGGCACTGGTGGGCACTGCTTAGCAGTAGTGGGTGTCCGTGTGCGGGACTGATGTCCCTCTGACAGCAGCCGGTGGTAATCAGCTTTTTTTTTTCTCCTCATGCTGACAACGTGAGAAAAAATGGCAGATACCAATCTTCTGTTTACATTGGATGACAGCTGATCACGAGGTAAGGGGTCAGGATTGGCCTCTTACTCTGATCTGTGATCATCCGAGTCTCGTGGGCTCCCTGATCACAGAGTGCGCCGCGCGCAGCCCAAGGAGAATGTACATAGACGCCCTCCTGGCAATTTAGGCCCATGCTGTAGCAGTCTTCCAGCTATAGCAGGGGCGTGAGGAGGTTAACTTGTCGCAAGATCTGTAATTACAACTGTCATTGAGGGAAATCCTAAAGCATGACCTGAAGGGGCTGCATAACTGACTGCACAAAACTGACCTAGTCAACACTGATGTAATAGTTTTATTAAACCCAAAAGCAGCCATTTTATTATACTGTAGCTTATCAGTTCTTAAATGTGGTGGTTGCATTCGTTTTCCTTTTATTTTGGATCTCTTTCTTTTATTTTCACCTGGTGATCCAGCTATTAGGGCTGTCTTTTTTCAACAGAAGAAGCTGTTCTGCAGATGTAGCAGTTTGAGGGTTGAGACAAAACCATTCAATCACTGGGGGGTGCTTACAATGATCAGCTTTTATTTATATGGGACACAAGGCAGGATGTGATATCACACCTGGGGCGGGCTGGTTGCTATGGTGATGTGTTTCAGAACTCCAAAAGGAGTTCCAAAACACGTCACATCTTGCCTTGTGTCCCACAGTGGCTCTCTTCACATCCTAGAACATTGGACTTGGTTTCCTCATGGACTACATGCTGTTTGCTGTCACCAGTGGCTCTTCTGTTGAATGGCTTCCATCTACTGTGACATGATTGCAGATAAACTCTTTGATTTTATATTTCTGTGAGTTTGCATTTGGCTTTTTACTTGTAATAAACCGATCAATGCTGCGCTTAGCTGGCACCCCCTTATGTTCCTTTTCTGTAACCAATTCACATAGATATTGATAAAACTTGAATAAATATTGTGAAGAAGCAATAAGTACAATGTTGTTCAGTGCACAACAGTACACTTAAAGCGGTAGTAAACCCGCACCAAAAAAAAAAAACCCCTGCAAGACATCGCATACTAGCACATTATGAAATACCTTAAAAAAGAGGCCCTGACACTATCAGCACTAAGGGAGCTGACATGATGTCCCTCTTCTTTCTTCTGGGTAAGCGGCTCCGGTGCTGTGAGTGGCCAGAACCTGCGAGACGTCACTGCTGTGCACACGTGGGAGCTCTTCGTTCCGGCAGCGAGCTCTGATTTTCCAGCAACCTCCACCGGATCAACAGAGCACATGCGCCATGACGTCAGGCGGCTGCATGCAGAGCAAATATCTCCTAAACCATACAGGTTTAGGAGATATTCATTTTACCTACAGGTAAGCCTTATTATAGGCTTACCTGTAGGTAAAAATCACATTAGGGGGTATACAACTGCTTTAACAACCATGGGAATAGGGTTACTGGTTACTGTGGAAAGGTGAACATGGGAGGGGGTAAGACCCTGGGACAGTATAGACTACATAGCATAATGCATGGAGAAGTTGGGAAGGTAACATGAAGATTCCTCTCCCACTTTATCCACAAAGGATAGCGAGAAGTCGATGTCAGTCTAAAGTAGTAGCTTGTAACAAAGCAAAAAGGTGTGGTCAGCTGGGCTCTTTTGCATGCACTCTTGTTCAAAGGATAACATTACTTCGTGGATTTTGGTAAGAAGGATAGAAAAAGTGACAGTTGCATGCAGTACCAGTGCCAAAGTGTTCCAAGATCAGTGACTAAGGACATATCTGAGCATGTCAGCCAGGAAATTAGTAAAAAAAATGCTATGTTTTTAAACCTACTCCTACTCAAAGTCAGTGTGTTCAGAAAGCCAGGTGAAAATAATGGGTTGCCAAGTATAAGAAAATAATGGGTAGGTCTTGGGAGTTATTTATCTAAGAAGACTGTCTGAGCAATCACCCAGGTAGTGCCATTGTGATAGTAAATGCAAATTCTTTTAGAATTAAAATAGAGGTTATGCTTGCCTGCTCTGTGCAATGATATTGCACAGAACGGCCCCTTACTGTACCTCCTCTTTGGCTGTCCCCCACTGGTATTGTCCCCTCGTTTTTTCTTTATGTGCCCCTTTAGCAAGCTGAGTGCTGAGTACCTGTGTGGGCTGCACGCTCCCAATCCAGGTGGTGTGTGTCCATAGACACACACAGCACTGGTAAGCTACACCCACCTCCTCATCACAAGGGGTTTGACTGACAAGAGAAGGAGCTTATGGCTGCCACCAGTGTCTCCTGTGAGACCAGGAAGAGGGAGAGTGGTCCTGCAACTGGGACAGCGTTGGATTGGTGAGTGGAGTCAGGAAAGTGTTCAGGGATGGGTGGGATGGTTAGTAGTGTATTTTTTACCTTAATGCAGGGAATGTATTCAGGTTAAAAACAGACTTTAGAACCACTTTAAGTGCTGGGGGAAGCAAATTCCTACACCAAAAGTTGTTAGGAAGAGAAAGGGAGTGGTGTCCTGTTCAGCATTTACCCAAAGTTTAATCTACGGATGTCTGCACCAATCTATCACCTGTGTTAGATGTACAGTGGTATTGTAGAATCGAATGTCTTGGAGGGCCATCCTACCAAGGCTTATCAATGAATACTGTTTGTGTATAGGAAGTGTTTGGCTGATATATAGTAGTCACATGTTTTGTTTTAAAATACTGCACCAGCCCGTCTCAAGAGAAAATTCCATATACCCATGTCTGAAGGTCAGTCCTGATTTTGTGCAAAGTGGGGTAAAGTTCAAAGTTAATGTCCTAAGGTGGATAATCCCCATGTATTTGATAGCGTTCAGATGTGCATTTAAATAGAAAATTATGTTTGAGTCTTGCATAAGAAGTTTGGGATAATCAAAGATTGATGGCTTCCAATTTCTAAATGAGTAATATGGAAATTTGAGAGTGTACCATAGTCCCTGAATTCAGATGTGAGATTGGGGAGGGAGACCTCTGGAGAAGAGATTAGCTCTGAGGATTTGTAAGAATGGTTCCAGGGTCAAAAAGCACAAAATAAGAGACCACACTGCTGAGTCCCAATATTAGTGGAGAAGATATCAGATAGCACCCTGTTCACTTAAACCCTACCAGATAAAGTAGAAAGAGAAATGACCAGTTGACCCTGTCAAAGGCCTTTTCCGTGTTTGTGTAGAGGAAGAGGCAGGGAACATACCACAACAGGGCCAAATGAATTACAATCATAGATTAAGTCATATTGTCTTTTGCTTTTCTAGTGGGCGTGAAGCCCCCTTGATCTAAATCAATGGTCTCCAAACTGTGGTCCGGGGGCCAGATGTGGCCCTCTGCTTGTTTTTATCTGGCCCTTGGGGCACTATTTCATCCACTGATACCAACAATGGAGAATAATTAGCCCCCCACTGACACCAATGAAGGGGCACAATTCCTCCCAATGACACCAGCGATAGGGCACAGCTGCTCCCAATGACACCAGCGATAGAGTACAATTCTTCCCAAGGACACCAGCGATGGAGCATTACATTTTTCACTGACAATACTTTTTACAACTACTTTTCTACTCCCAATGGCCATAGTCCACCCCCCCCAAAAGTCTTAAGGACAGTAAGCTGGCCCTTTATTTAGAAAGTTTGGAGACCCCTGATCTAAATGAATGATTTTGTGCATATGAGGTAGGATATAACTTAGTGCCTATGTTCAGGTAAGAAATTAGCCAGTAATTGGCACATGCCAAGAGATACTTACCCTCCTTAGGGGGTAACTGTGGTGTGTGTGGGGATGGAAGCACAGCTCACATCAGGAGCTGGGTTGTCTGCAGTTATCATGACAAGTAGGAGACCTTGGCTGTAAACTGTGAATCTTTACCCTGAGGCACCTGGGGTCACTGCTGATTGGGGTGCTATTGCACCCCCCCCCCCAGCGCCAACCCTTGTGCTAGAACCACTGCCATCCACCTGTACCCTGCTCCTGCCTCACTAGACACTGCTAGGTTCAGCCAGGGAGAAGAAACCAAGACCTGGTCTGCTGGGTGAGAGTTTGCAGCTGCTTCTTTGAGCCCTCTCTCCGCTGTTTGCCTCTGCCTCACTCCCTCCCTCCCACACATGGGGGAATACAGCTGACAAAAAAAAGTCACATTCCCCAGCATAGGGCTGGGGATTTGGGTTTTACTGCCCCCCCCCCCCCCCATCCAGGCACCCTAAGGCAGCTGCCTAAGCTGCTTAATGCTGGCACTGGCACTGCCTGTTGCTTTGCTATGCATGGGCAAATTGCAGGTTTACCTTAACTGTGCCAATTTCTTTTGCAAATTTAGGGAATACACTTTAGCAAGTTGCTTTCTCTCTTATTATCTCCCCAGCAAAAGAAATGTATGTGTTCTAAACTCTTCCTTTAGGCTCCCAAACTGTGTATGTGTTTTGGGAGTGGGAAGGAAAAGAACATAAACTGAAAAAGCCTAGGGCTTAAGGTATACTTTATTTATCATTGCTCTGGGATGTTGGTATTACATTTAAATTTAGTTTTAAAATGTCACACGGAAAATGAGCAAGGGGAAATCATTCTGAATGAAAATATAATTAATACATTTTGAAAAATATTGTGATCTATATTGTTTTCAACTTGCTATTTCTTTGCTGTGTTTTAGGGCCCTCTAGTGGTGTTTTTCTAAATATGATTTTTTGTTAATGTGTTCACTTATCCAGGTTACAAAATTGAATTAGGGTTGTATTGTGTAGGCTGCCTTTTCTGACCAATGGCTTTGATTAAGTGACCTGGAAATGTATACAGATCAGTTGTTCAGACTTTATTAACTGCATGCTTGTTCCAGCTCAGTGACTATTGAAACCAGAGAAAGCCAGGGATCTAGCCTTTGTGGAGCAATGGCCACTTACATATTTAGATTAGTAGGGGGTTCTGTCACAGTTTTTAATCAGCGGATTGCTGGCCCAATATTTACACCTGTGCCATTTGTAAACACACTGGATAAATACTGTAGCTGTTGGGCCCAATAATCACTGCGTATGAGCTAAGATACACTGAGACCTCATTCTATATCCTACAGGGTTGCATTGCAGGCGGTCCCCTAGTTACAAACATCCGACTTACAAACGACTCCGACTTACAAACAGGGGGAGACAACAGGAAGTGAGAGGAAATCTTCCCCTAGGAAGGGAAATTCACTCCTGTAAGAGTTATTATGGAAAAAGGGGTCTCCACTGATGCTTTATCACCAATCCTTTTTTCCACAACAACCCAAAATTTTCAAAATCCAATTATCATTGGGACAGGAACTGAGGTGAAATCTTCTGAACAGAAACATAGACAGCAAAACAAACATTACAGGGGGTGTTAACCCTTCCCTATGCTATCCAGTGAGCTTAAAAATAATTTTATTATGGAGAAAAGGTGTCTCCACTGATGCTTTATCACCAAGGTTTGTTTCCACAACAACCCAAAATTTTCAAAATCCAATTATCATTGGGACAGGAAGTGAGGTAAAATCTTCTGAACAGAAACATAGACAGCAAAACAAACATTACAGGGGGTGTTAACCCTTCCCTATGCTATTCAGAGAGCTTAAAAATATTTTTTTTCACTGAAGCTACACTTAAAAATATGTACCTGTTCTGACTTACAAACAAATTCAACGTAAAGCGGCGTTCCACCCAGATTTTTTTTTTTTTTACATCATTCAAGTCATTTGCCTATATAGACTTACCTTTGAAGGAATAAAAATGTTATACTCATCCTAAGTCGCTTTTTGCTAGGTGGTCTTCGTAATCTGCCCCTTTTAGGTCCTAGGCTCTTCTCCTCACTTCCTGCTTCGCTTGGCCTCCTGGGAGATGTGATTCATCATTTCCCTGGAGTCAGTGGGCTTCCCTGTACTGTAAAATCGTGTTATTTCCAGACAGGAAATGATGCGATTTAAGGCGGACCGAGATCGAGAAGTGCATGATGGTTACCCACCATGGACTTCTTTCAGGAAGAGATGCCAGGAGACTACAGATGGGCTTCAGATGCCCTCACCTAAGATGGAAAAGTGCAGTGAGAGAAACGAAATTGGGAGTTTTTTACTACATGTAATTACTAGGCAGTTTGAAAGTAAGGAAATAAAAGGTTACATCCATTTAGTATTAAAAGAGTGGATGCCAAAATAAAAAAAAATAAAATTCTGGGTGGAACTCCACTTTAAGACCAAACCTACAGTCCCTATCTTGTTTGTAACCCGGGGGCCGCCTGTACTAAGTTAGGGCTTTTTACACAGGCTTGGAAAGTTGGATATACTATTACGCCCTCCCAGTTAAGAATTTTTTGCACGTCTTGTAACTTGTTATATTGTGTGTGCTTTGAATCTGTTGAGCTGCCCTTGAAGCTGATGTGGATATCTAATATTTGTTTCTAGCATACGTATGTCATTGTACCTAGCTTTACCCACACCTTAATTTGTATAATGCAACTGTTGGTTAAATGAAGAAATTACAAAAAAATAGTAGGGCAGTTGCTCAGTGGTAGACAACCTTCCCATCTGATTTGAAATACTATGCGAGACAATAACTGAAAGTCGGTAGGCGTGGAGTACAGGCATAAACACAGTTAAGGTTTTATGAAAAATATTTTAAAATTTTTTTTTTTACATTTTACAGTATCTCTAACTTTATCTGGGTTTATGAAATTCTACCATGTCTAATTTACACTTCAGATGATCATATTTTTTTTCCAGACACTAAAAAAAATACAAGAAGCAGTGTAGAATTTGATAGTATTGTTAATTAGTTATATGGCAATTGTGCAAGTGTATTTCAAACAGTTTGTCTACACTTTTGTGAAAAATGAAAGACATGTAGAAGTGTAAAGGAGCGACTAAAGGCCCGTACACATGGTCCAAGGGTTGGTCAACAACGGCCGTCCAACAGCCTGTTGGCCAATAATCCGATCGTGTGTATGCACAATTCTACAGTTGATTTCCAATCATCGTCCAACAGAAGTTGGATGACGAGACTAGAAAACTTGTGTTGGCCAACAAGGAGTTGACCGATTGTTGGCTCGTGTGTACAGAAGTTGACCAACCAAAAGTTGGAAGTGCAAACACGCATGCTCGGAATCCAGGAAGTTTCCGGTCGTGTAACCTGTGTTCGTAATTCACAAATCACATTCACCTGAACTTCCTCGTTATACGTTCGGAACACGTCACTACGTTCGGCTTTGTTGGCTTGCTTCACGTTAATACGCTAGACCAAACCACCATCGCCTAATTTGGACAAAAGTTGGACATTGGGTTGACCGACCATCGGCTCGTGTGTACGTGGCTTTAGAGTAAAAGCCTTATACCTTTTTGGGCTTTATTAAAATAATGCCCCTAAAACTATTTACTTTTTGGTTGAGGGGTTAACTAAAATGCATAATGTATTAGGGAATTATCTGTGCTAATTGTACAGTTGTACAAGAATTTATGTAACGTTTTATTCTTCCAGCCTGAATACAGCAAAAACATTTTTTTTCAAATACATTTATTGTCATCTTTGACCCTTTTAAGGAGTTTTTATTTAAATTCCTGCCCCTATGAAATCCTGTGACAGTAGGACAGAAAACGCGGGAAGTGGTGGTCACTGAGACCAGAAGACACAGACATTAATGGCCATTCCAGATTCACTCACTGCCATATGAACATCAGGTTTACTGATCTCCAAGCACCATGCTGAAAAGAAAAGCAGTACTTCTACAGTTTTCTGGCTGGCCTCACATAGAATTAAACAGATGTGCAAGCTGTGATCTTGTTTTTAACCCTTTGAAGAGCATGATGCGTTCCTTACCTCACTGATTTCCTTAAAGCGAAGTTCCACCCTTTTAAAAGTCAGCAGCTACAAAAAGTGTAGCTGCTGACTTTTAATAATCAGGCACTCACCTGTCCCAGGGTCCAACAATGTGGCCGCCTGCTGCCTAGCTCCTCTTCCCCTCCTCCATGCAGTGCCTGCATTGCAACTGTGGGTGCCCGGCTTTGGCATCAAAGCCGGGCATGCACTGCGAATCCGTGAGCCACGCTGCAGGGCTGTGAATGGCTCGGCAATCTTCTGGGACCTGTGACGTGTCCCAGAAGATTGCCGGGAGGGAGAGGGGACAGGTGAACTTCCTTATGGCCCTGTGGCACCAGGAGAGGAAGTGGAAGCTGGGACCCTGTGAAAACAGGCCCCCCCCCCAAAAAAAAATGACATGTCAATTGTGGCATGTCAGGGGGTCATCTGCAGTTAAAGCGGAAGTTCCACTTTTGGGTGGAACTCCGCTTTAAGCCTTTATCAACATTTTTATCCTGGAGGAAGCCTTGAAATAATTTTCAGGTCTCAGGGAACCCTTGAAAAATTAATTTGTATAGCTCATGATACATGTGTTTTTAAGTTGTAGAACGTTTTAAATACAAGGAAAAAAAGGTGGTATATGTTGAGTATGTGACCCCCACGGCAGATCATTTTTTTAACACTACCCTGCTGTATTTCCAGTAATGCTTGTGAAATGAATAATAGAAAAAAATGCTGCTAGAAAAAATTGTGGTCTCCCCTAACACTAGCAGTAGTGTCCCCTAAGTAACACTTTACTTTGGTCATTGTAGGTGGCCACTGCCCAAGGAACCCATAGCAACTTCAGGAGGAACCCTAGTTGAGGAAGGCAATAGTGGAGGTTACTTTTTTGTATGGACCCTGTCTTTAGCAGTTAAATGGTTAAAATACTAGTTATATTAGTGAAGCCACCAGTGACCCTTATATTTTTGGTGTGTAATAGTTTATTGGATAAACTAAAACTCATGTAAAAAACATGAGTTTGTTACATGAGTTTTATATATGGCATGTGTGGATAAGTCTATCCAGTTCCACACCGCCTACCGCATATTTATGGCGGCAGTGTGGATGCTGGCCGCGAATCCCCGTAAAAACACGGCGATCTGTGAATGGCCGCTAGGGGGCACTCGCGCACCGCCGGCAGCGCGCGCGCACGCCGCACACCTGAGGAGTGTGCCTGCAGCTGGGGTGGACCCGATGTCCGCCGGCGAGCCGCGATGAGCGGCCTCAGGCAAAGAACGGGGAACCACCGATGTAAACACGGCGGTTCCCCATTCTGACAGTGCAGGCATGGGAGATCTACTGATCCCTGTCACTGGGATCAGTTAGATCTCTCATGCCCATGGTAGCCCAACCCCCCAACAGTAAGAACACACCCAGGGAACACAGTTAACCCCTAGCTCCACCCCCAGGTTAAACCCTTCACTACCAATGACATTTATACAGTAATCAGTGGACATTTAAATTTCTGATCGCTGAATAAATGTCATTGGTCCCAAAAAAGTGTCAAAAATGTCCGACATGTCCGCTGCAATATCGCAGTACCGCTAAAAATCGCAGATCGCCGCCATTACTAGTAAAAAAAAAAAAAAAAAAAAACCCCAGAAATGAATTCTCACCATCTGTAAACTATTGCGATTTTTTTTTTATCACAAATATGAGGAAGAATATAAATCGGCCAAAACCGGTGAAAAAATAATGTCTTTTTATTTATTTTTTTTGGATTTGAATTTTAGCAAAAAGTAAGAAAACGGAAAATTGTATACTCACCTTTCCGTAATTTTCCTTTCCTGGTGCATCTTCATGGCAGCATACACATGGGTTGTGGCTCCGCCCCCACAACATGATAGGACTGGTTAACTATAAATCAAAGACAGACCCGGCTCACCGCATTCTCTGTAACTCTCACCAATTTGGGCGGGAATCTGTATGCTGCCATGAAGATGCACCAGGAAAGGAAAATTACGGAAAGGTGAGTATACAATTTTCCGTTTTCCTGGTGCATCATGGCAGCATACACATGGGACCTAACTCGCCATATGGGAGGGTGCAAGAAAAATTTTGTAATGATCAGAAGCGCAATTATGCACCATGAATTTTCCAAATTTTACTGTCGTGAGCCGGGTTCACTTAAAGTGTAATAAAGGTG
>BLSH010014884.1:1266876-1291184 GCA_018402905.1 Glandirana rugosa
AGGAAAAAAAACGGTGTTTATCTCGAAAGAAAACCACCATAAACTAGGGGAGACCCAGTAAAGACTAGTGGCGATATTTGTTTTCTTCTCGCTGTTCAAACGTTTTTTTTTTATTTTTAGATTAAAGGACCACGTAGTACCGTCGTATGTGTACCCAACACCGAGGCGGGGGTGTTGTACTATCCTGACCAATTGATATTTAGTTTCTGTCTGGGCCGAGTGGCGTAAGAGGAAAAAAAGGAGTGGACTACTCCTGACCTCAGCGCTCCATAGGGAATGGCGAACAGCGGGGTCGGTTCAAGTCGGAGAGAACCAACCTTCGCTCCAACCATAAAGCTCGTTTAGAGACTGTACAGGAAGGACTTCCAACCAAGAGAGGCTGAACTTGGCTGGGGCGACAAGCGGTAAGGGATACCTCGCGACTCCAGTCCTCATCAGGTGAGGAAAAAAAGGAGAATGCGGTGAGCCGGGTCTGTCTTTGATTTATAGTTAACCAGTCCTATCATGTTGTGGGGGCGGAGCCACAACCCATGTGTATGCTGCCATGATGCACCAGGAAATTAGATTTTTATTTTTTTTTTGCAAACTTGTCGCTCTTCTTTTGTTTATAGCGGTGATCAGAAATGACCCAGAGGGGATCAAATACCACCAAAAGAAAGCTCTATTTGTGGCAAAAAAAAGGATGCAAATTTTGTTTGGGTACAACGTCGCATGACCGCGCAATTGTCAGTTAAAGTGACGCAGCGCCGAATCGCAAAAGTGCTCTGGTCCTAAACTGGGAAATTCTTCCGGAGGTGAAGTGGTTAAATTGGATCATAAACAAATGGACAAATTTGCACATTTTATAAAAGTGCAATAAAAACAATAGTCTGTCTTCAGCAAGTTGTATCTAAGACTCTTTTTCATGTAACGTCTCTGTAGTAGACTTGACAAGCCCAGGCCAGTAAGGCCAGCAATGCCGCACACCCTGCCATTTTTAGCTAGAATGATGTTATAGCCTCATTGATATGAGTGGGAAATGTGGTGTCAGGCACATGGTAGGGACATAATCACTGGGGTGGAACGACATAAGTTTATATTTAAATTACTCATAAATTTATGAATTATAACAAGTAATGCCTAAATTTGCCACATCGCTTGCACAAATTGCATTGTCAGTGTTTGTTTAGCATTAGTCATTTGATAGGTCAGATTGTCAATTAAAAATGCAGCGTTTACTAAATTGTTAAATGCATTTTGTTTGAAAGACCAATACCATAATTATAAGTCTGGAGAAAAGGCCATTTAAGAAATATTCTTTTTTTCATTCACAGTTAAAATATTGAATAGCCAAATGCAAGAACTCAAGCCAAACACGCTGGGAAATATTGTTGTAAAGTAAGTGTTTTTGTCTTAAACTAAAACAAGTGGTCGGGTAATGTTACTTCATATTTCACAAGATGTTAATAAAAAAGGAAAATCCTTCCAATATAGAAGTGATTTACTTTAGCACACCTTCTTGCACCTGCTCACTAAACAGGTTACATTCTAGTAATTGATGTCTCTTAGGCCCCATTCACACCTGCGCATTGCTCCTCTTTTTTTTTTTTTTTTTTTTACTTACCATGTTTGTCACATGACCTCATAGGGTAGCCCATTCACTTGAATAGGCTGTCCTACATGTGACAAACGTGCCAAAGTAGGTCCTGCACCTTTTGTTTTTTGTAGTGTGACAAAACATGCAACTGCTACCCTTATTTGGAGGGCCATTAGGAATTAATGGCACTTCAAGCACATATTGAAGTGCCATTTTGTGCATGTTCCCAGAACACCAAGATGTGCATGGGGCCTCAATTAGTTGTCTCTGACCAATAAGAAATTTGTCTCTGTTCAATAGACACAATGGGGTTGATTTACTAAAGGCAAATAAACTGTGCACTGTGCAGTTGCTCCAGAGCTTAGTAAATGAGGTAAAGTTTCACTTTACAAAGAATACCCAATCATGTGCAAGGAGAAAAAAAATAAAACCAGCATTGGATGATGGAATTCATTTACTAAGCTCTGGAGCAACCAGTCTCTTTGGCTTAAGTAAATCAACCCCATTGAATCCAACAGTGGCATTACTGCTCACACTGAAAGATTTTCTTGTTTACTGGAAGGAGAAAAACCTTTTTAAACACCCTCAGGTATTGTACTCTTGTGTTAAGATGTTGCATAGCGATTTATTGTGGGTATGTTTATCGCCCATATATTACCTTATTTAAATGTGAATTTAAAGTGTTACTAACCCCAGGACCCTGCATTCATTATATCTGGTCTCCCACAGTACACAGAACATGGAAATTGAATATAAACAGCTAAATACTTTTTCTCATCAGCAGTATATAGCAGCCTTGTGATTTCTATCAGTTCCTGATGAAGCTTGTAGGAGGAGTTTTCATACTGCATTGAGCTGTCCTATGAGGCTGCAGGACCCCTGACCCTCTGTCTAGTCAGGGCCCATTGGCCCTGTGCTGATCACATGCACTCTCCCAAGAAAGAAAAATGACTCCAAAGGTTCTGTATTATCCGGACTTGTCCAGGTGGACAGTGCAGGGAGGGGAGGATCTATGCATACAAGATCAAGCAGCCTTTTTACACAAATCAGAGGATTAACCCTTTAGGTTCCACAGTGAACCTTTGGACTCTCTTTGGAGAGAGCCCAAGAAGGGCAACTAAACTAGTAAGGGGACTGGAGGACCTCAATTATGAGGAACGGTTGAAAACATTAAATTTTCGCTGGAGATTTGTCGCTTGAGGGGGGACATGATAGTGATCTACAAATACCTCAATGGGGATCCCAGCATAGGAAAAAACACTATTTAGTCACAGGGGTTGTATGAGAACATAGAGCCACACAATGAGACTGGAGGAGAAGCAGTTTAACCTACAGGTAAGCCTATAATAAGGTTTAGCTGTAGGTGCCCTGCATATCTCCTAAACCTGCACGGTTTAGGAGATATACAGTGTACTGCTGATGCCGACGTCATTCGGCACATGCACAGTGAAGAAACGGCATCTGTGCCGTTCCTTCACTGTGATTGTGCCGTGACTGGCGGCTCCCGAGCGCATGCGCGGGAGTGACGTCACACGACTCTGGCCAGTCACAGAGCTGGAGTCGCGGCCCCAGAAGGAAGAGGGGCTGAAGATGGACACTGCCGGCACAGGGGACATCGTTGGGCCTCACAGGCTTCGTTTGCAGGTAAGTGACACATAATGGGCTACTATGCGATGCATAGTTGCCCATTATGCTTCTACTTTGCAGGGGAATATAGAGGAAGTAAACCCCATCAGGGTTTACTTCCTCTTTAAACTGTGCAGGGGATTCTTCACTGTCAGGGCAATAAGGACCTGGAACTCTCTCCCACAATTGGTGGTGGCTGCGGGGAGTATGGGTATTTTTAAAAGACTCTTGGATGTATATCTTAAAAAACACAACATACAGGGATATGGGAAAGTATTATAGACACTGACACACATACACCTACACAGGTTGAACTGGATGGACTATTGCCTTTTTTTCAACCTTACCTACCTACTATGTAACTATGCAAGTATAACCAGCATGCTTTAAAACTGCATATACAGACTGATCTTACTGTTGTGGTTTAGTAACACGTTAAAGCAGATACAAAGCCAGTTAAATGTATTTTAAATGCAGTTGGTGGAAGCAACCAAGTTTGTATTATTGACCTCTTGTAATCCATGGTACAGCAGCACACAATACTGGGAGAATGGGACCTGCACTAACGGCCAGGCAGGCTGTGCTGCCGTTCACATGAGCTCATAGTGAGTACGCTGAATGGAGACAACGGAATAATAGGAGAGATGACCTCATTAGTATAATTTATTGTGCAATCAGCAGTTTGAGTCTGTGTTTTTAAAGTAATTCTATCATTAATTTTTCTGTACATTCCTGATATGTCACAATATTATTCAATGGTATTTAAAAAAAAAAAAAAAGCTCTGCCTTTTATCATTAAAAGTGCTTGAGCTCCAGGCAAGTGACTTGCCTTGGCTAGGATACAGTATTTCACAAAAGTGTGTAGCACCCTCTACCTGGGGATAGGTGCTAGAAGAAAGTCTTTTGTTAGGTAAGGTAAATTAAATTTTTTTTGCAGGCCTGGTTGGTTTGATTCTGGGCTGGGTGTGGCTCAGGTAGGACTGGGACAGTCCATCAGATGATGTCACTAAACCCTCCTACCTTCTTCTGGAAAGGACTGGAACTTTCCAGAGTGAAGGTGGGACAAAAAGTGTCATCATCTGGGGTGTCATGGGAAGCCCTGACCAATCCCCAAACTGGATTGGCAGGGGGCAGGCCTTCTCATATACCCAGGGCTGGATCAGTCTGGGAGGAGTTTGGTGGTGGAGCTGTGGAGTTAGCAATGTGATAGTGTGGAGGCTGTGTGGTGAGGGTAGCCCCCAGTCGGGGGGGGGGGGTGAACCTGGCAAGGGAGAGCTTGGGTATAGCCAGGAGGTGGAAGATCCTGGTGGGAGACACAAGGGAGCGGAAAAGACAGCGGAGATAGAGCGAGCACAGGAGAGATCTCTGGGAGGAACTACAAGTCACAGTGGTGAGTGACACACAACCTGGGGAAACTGTAGAAGCATGCCAGAGCAGATTGGGGTGAGAGAGTCTGAGAAGGATGCAGAAGTCAGTCAGGAACTGTGGTGTCATGTTGGCAGTGGAGAGGACCGGTGCAGCCAGGAGGGCTGGTGGGGTCCTGAAGAGGATGGGCTGGGAGTAGTAGTCCATCAGGTCAGCTGGGCCGGAGGTGAAGAGAAAATGGAGGCTGGTAAATTTCCTTCCAGGCCTCAGGAGTAACGCAAGCATTGTGCAGAAGTGAGGGAAATGTGTGTAATGCAGCAAGTGATGAGCTGGAGGATGGAGTTGTATATACACGGAGGATGTATATAGTTCGGTCCTGATGACTAACTAATTCTCTGGGACATCCCACAACACCTCAATTCCTATCCAAGTTATTTCCCCCAAATAAAATCACAAAATAAACTTCCAGCCTGCTTGCTGACTCTGGATGTGGTATGGATGTGATTGAGGGCAGTGTGAACGGATGAACCACAACTTCCAGCCACTCCCAAGGGAGACCATGGCTACATGAGTACACCCCTCACATTTTTGTAAATATTTTATAATATCTTTTCATGTGACGACACTGAAGAAATGACACTTTGCTACAATGTAAAATAGTGAGTGTACAGCTTGTATAACAGTGTAAATTTTCTGTCCCCTCAAAATAACTCAACACACAGCCATTAAAGTAGAACTATGAGCAACACTTTTATTTTCATTTTGGATAGAGCAAGGGAGGGTTAGAACACCAGTCAGATTTTTTTTCTGCCATCTGTGTCCCATTGCATAGATTTTCCTTCACTTTTCCTTCACTTCCTGTCCCATAGCCAAACAGTTAGAGGAAATCCCTGCAAATTAAGGACATTTTTTGGGGACCCCTAGGTCACCAGAACTATTGTCCCCATTGGAAGATTTCCCCTTTTCGGGGGACAACCCAAATTTGTGATTTTCTCTTACTTTCACTTTCAATGATAATGATAAACAAGACAAATAGAGTGGGCGAATCTCCTTAATGAGGGCACAGACAGCAATAAAAATGTGACTGTTGTTCTAATCCACTGTATTCAGAACTTAGAAAAGTTTTGCTTTTAGTTATACTTTAATGTCTAAACCGCTGGCAACAAAAGTGAGTACACCCCTAAGTGAAAATGTCCAAATTGGGCCAAATTAGCCATTTTCCCTCCCCGGTATCATGTGACTCATTCGTGTTACAAGGTCTCAGGTGTGAATAGGGAGCAGGTGTATTAAATTTGGTGTTATCGCTCTCACTCTCTCATACTGGTCACTGGAAGTTCAACATGGCACCTCATGGCAAAGAACTCTCTGAGGATCTGAAAAAAAGAATTGTTGCTTTACATAAAGATGGCCTAGGCTATAAGAAAATTGCCAAGACCCTGAAAAGGAGCTACAGCACAGTGGGCAAGATAATACAGCGGTTTAACAGGACAGGTCTCACCATGGTCGACCAAAGAAGTTGAGTGCACATACTCAGCGTCATATCCAGAGGTTGTCTTTGGGAAATAGATGTACAACTCCTGCCAGCATTGCTGCAGAGGTTGAAGGGGTGGGGGGTCAGCCTGTCAGTGCTCAGACCATATGCCACACACTGCATCAAATTGGTCTGCATGACTGTCGTTCCAGAAGGAAGCCTCTTCTAAAGATGATGCACAAGAAAGCCCACAAACCGTTTGCTGAAGACAAGCAGACTAAGGACATGGATTACTGGAACCATGTCCTGTGGTCTGATGAGACCAAGATAAACCTATTTGGTTCAGATGGTGTCAAGCGTGTGAGGTGTACAAAGACAAGTGTGTCTTGCCTACAGTCAAGCATGGTGGTGGGAGTGTCATGGTCTGGGGCGGCATGAGTGCTTCCAGCACTAGGGAGCTACAGTTTATTGAGGGAACCATGAATGCCAACATGTACTGTGACATACTGAAGCAGCGCATGATCCCCTCCCTTCAGAGACTGGGCCGCAGGGCAGTATTCCAACATGATAACGACTCCAAACACAACTCCAAGATGACCACTGCCTTGCCAAAGAAGCTGAGGGTAAAGGTGATGGACTGGCCAAGCATGTCTGCAGACCTAAACCCTATTGTGCATCTGTGCAGCATCCTCAAATGGAAGGTGGAGGAACCCAAGGTCTCTAACATCCTCCAGCTCTGTGATGTCATCATTGAGAAGTGGAAGAGGACTCCAGTGGCAACCTGTGAAGCTCCGGTGAACTCCAAGCCCAAGAGGGTTAAGGCCATGCTGGAAAATAATGGTGGCCACACAAAATATTGACACTTTGGGCCCCAATTTGTACATTTTCACTTTTGTTGCCAGTGGTTTAGACATTAATGGCCGTGTGTTGAGTTATTTTGAAGGGACAGCACATTTACACTGTTATACAAGCTGTACATTTACATTGTAGCAAAGTGTCATTTCTTCAGTGTTGTCACATGAAAAGTTATAGTAAAATAATTTAAAACAACTTTTGTGAGATATTGTATGCCTGCTGCAAGCAACAAAAGGCATTTCACCAGTCTCCTCTTCCCCAGTAATCACGTAGACTGTGCATTGTAACCATATAGCAAATCTCAAGGTGAGAGGCTACAGGGGGTGGTGGTAGTAGTAGGAGTGTGGGGGGGTGTAATTAATATCAGAAATTTGTGAACACAGCCAAGAACTGCACAGGCTCCAGGATTTACATTGTTGCATGTTCTGAGTCAGGAACTCAGTACAGGAAAAACATTCTGGATCCTACGCAACAACTACACAATGATGGCTCATCCATCTGAAGAGAAAACAGACAAAGGCCTTTTTGTCTGGGAGGTGTTCTTTAATCTCTGTGAGGCGTAAAAAATACCTATGTCCACTTTAAACTAGTCCTCTCTAGCTGCAGTGAAGGTCAAGGATCTAGCAGTATTGTCTGACATGGGTGGCCCTGCAGAATTCTAGAGCCTGTGGTAGGTAGAGCAATTCCAGGAATGTTTTTCTGTTGTGTTTGCCTGGAGTTTATCTTTTGACACAATGTATATGTATTATCATTAAAGTTGAAATATACAATAAGAAACTGTTTGGTAACCTTAAAGTAAAACTATGTACAAAACTTTATTTTTCATTTTGGATAGAGTAAGGGAGGTTATAACGGCTGTCAGATTTTCTCTGTCCCATTGTGGAGATTTCCCATAATTTCCGGCCCCATAGTCAAACAGGAAGTGAGAGGAAATCCCCACAAATTAAGAGAATTCCTTAGGGACCCCCAGCTCACCAGAACTAATGTCTCCATTGGAAGATTTTCCCTCTATTACTTTTCTGTGGACAACACAAAATTTGGGTTTTTCTTTTTACTTTCACTTTTAATGTTAATGGTAAACAGGACAAATAGAGAGGGTCAATCTCTGTAACGGGGGCACAGACAGCAATAAAAATTGACAAGGGTTCTACTCCCTCTCCACTCTATCTAAAACAAAAAAAAAAGTTTTGCCTTTATTTATACTTGAAAGTGGTTGTAAACCTCCGTCATAAAATCTGAGCAAAGCACATATATCTGTAGTGTTTACTCTCTCCAAGGCTCGAAGTGTCGTTTCTCACTCTCCGTTCCACTGTTATCAGCATGAGTCACTTCTGAGAAGTTTTCTCGATGCATGAGATAAAATTTGTGTCAGGGAGGGAGATCAGCATGCAGCTTATCTATTCACAACACAGTTCTTTTGCTGTGTGGAGGGGGGGTGTGTGTGCCTTTCCTCCAATCGGCTCTCACACACTGTGACTGCTGCCTCTCCACCCCTTCCTCTGTGATACTAACAGATGCAGAAAAATGTCAACTCTTTTCTGCCCTTTTGAAGGGGTATAGAGAAGAGAGTGCTGCAGATAAACAAGTAAAACCTATGTAGGAGGATTTGTTTCATCTCTGTGTATCATCTGAGGCTGTTCACTGCACTGGGTATATGTGAGGGTTTACAATCACTTTAATTAGACAAGGTTTAAAGTGGGAGTAAATGCTCATGGACGATTTTTACCTATAGTAAGGCTTACCTATAGGTACAGTAAATATCTCCTAAACGTGCACTGTTTAGGAGATATTTACTTGTGAAGCCGCCGCTGACGTCCCTGTCCCATGTGCTCTGAAGGAATGGCATACCGTGTCATTCCTTCAGAGCCCTGTGCCATGAATAGGGATGGGTCAAACACCACTCGGTTCGGTTCGCACCAGAACATGCGAACAGGCAAAAAATGTGTGCGACCATTCGAACACCGTTAAAGACTATGGGACCTGAATACGAAAAATCAACAGTGCTCATTTTAAAGGCTAATATGCAATTTATTGTGCTAAAAAGTGTATGGGGACCCGGGTCCTGCCCTAGAGGACATGTATCGATGCAAAAAAAAGTTTTTAAATCAATCATTTTTTCAGGAGCAATGCTTTTAATAATGCTTAAAGTGAAACAATAAAAATGAAATATTCCTTTAAATTTCATGCCTGGGGGGGGTCCCTTAGTCTGCCTGTAAAAGGGCGCACCTCTGTGATGTTTAGAACATAGGGAAAAATGACATTTCCAAAGGAAAAATTGTAATTTATTATCGCGGCTGTAATGTATTGCTGGCTCCCGGCAATATACAAAACAATCACTGAAAAAATTTGCATGGGGTCCCCCCCAGTCCAAACAAGGCTCTTCGGGTCTGCCTTGGATTTTAAGGGGAACCTTGCACCAAAATTTAAAAAAAAATTGATGTGGGGTTCCCCCTAAAATCAAAACCAGACCCTTATCAGAGCAGGCAACCTGACCGGCCAGGATGGGGGGGGTGAGCGAGCACCCCCCCTCCTAAACCATACCAGGCAACATGCCCTCAACATAGGGAGTATGGGTGCTTTGGGGCGGGGGGGCACTGCCCCCCCACCCCAAAGCACCTCGTCTCCATGTTGATGGGGACAATAGCCTCTTCCCCACAACCCTGGGCTGTGGTTGTGGGGGTCTTCGGGCGAGGGGCTTATCAGAATCTGGAAGCCCCCTTTAATAAGGGGGCCCCCAAATCCTGACCCCCCCCCTATATGAATTGGTGTTGGGTAAATCGTACCCCCACTAATTCACCAAAAAGTGTCAAAAAAAGAAAAAAACACAGGAGACAATTGGCAACAAGTCCTTTATTAAAAAATAAAAATAAGTGCCCCCATTGTAATCCATCATTAATCACGGTGAGCGACGGATTAAAAAAAAAAAAAACCCAAAAAAACCAAACCACTCCTCCTCCATGGGCACTGTTTGCTTTGACGTTTTATTTATAGTGAAGGGTGGGGCCACCTAGTGATGTAATTGAGTGACCCACCCCTCTGACGTCACATGATGTCTGAAGGGGGTGGGGTCACCCGTACGTCGCCGGGTGGCCCCACCCTGCACTATAAATAAAATGTCAACACAAAGCCAGTGCAGACGGTGGCAGCCCTCTCATAGAGGAGAAGCTGTGCGTGCTGTCTGTGGCAATGCATTATGGGGCGCTCCGTGGCGGTGAAGGCGCTGCGAACGCCCCATAATGTTCTCAATTTGATGAACGGGTGAACGCCCGATGTTCGAGTCGAACTTGCGTTCGACTCAAACCGTGGGCCCATCCCTTGCCATGAACAGTGTCTCCCATGACGTCATCCAATTAAAGGACCAGGGCCCACCAACCTAGAAGGAAGACAGCGGTGACAGCGCACCACGGGAGGGCTAGCACATTATAACTTTGCCTTGCAGGTTTTAAAAAAAATGTGGTTTACTACTGCTTTAATCTTCATGGCTTGCTGTTATGTGCGTCAAGTCTGGGTATATACTGTATGTTGTTAGACCAATGTAGGTACGATTTCATAACTTGCACTGTATTGTCAGAGTAAAAAAATCTCTTGTAAATCTCATTTAATGCTACAGTTTTCACAGTTGAATGACATTTACATGCCTTGGAAGGAGTTCCACCAAACACCTGTGAGACTGGGGAGCCAAAGGAAAATTAGTTAGCTTCCCACAGACTGGTACAACTGTAGATTTTGGCAGTACACCCTATTGACGAGCATTAGGAAATCTGCAGCAACTTATGCTTGATAGAAAATGCCCATATTGCAGATAAGTGAAGTTTTTAAAGCAGATTGTCAGGGAAAGGTCATATTAATGAGAACTTTTAGTCTAAACAAATAATAAAGAATGGACTGTTAAATCACAAAATTGTAAAGAGAATACATGGACAAAGAAATGATGAAAATTGGCAAGCCTTGAACTCACTATGCTAAAAAGGCAAGGGCTATTCCCTACAAATAAGGGGGAAAAAAGGCAATACCTAAACAAAGGTTTAATTGACAATTATTCAATGAGAAACTCATCCTCCGCCTCTCTGTTAACCAATTAAAAAATTTGGCCCCCAGGCATTGAGCACCATATGCCCAAAGACATTCACTGTAGATGAATGCACCTATAAAAAAAAGGTCAGTGTGTTCATGCCTAATTCCCCGTGCCCCCTCGCCACCCAAAATGGTCCCACTTCACCTTGGGTCTCCTTTTTTTTTTTTTGCAACTCCTCTGCTGCTCAATTTCCTTGGGCTGGTCATTTTCCCAGCAGTCCTAATTCTGTCTCACACCTCACTAGTATACCTACTGTAAATAGTATACCTCACTCTTCTACAAAATCCCACCTCCTTTTTCTGCACAGCTTGAAACTAGAAATAAGGCTGATATGGTATGAATATTAGAGTTTAGAGTTTTACAATTTGGGAGGAATGCTGAAAAAGCATATGACGCTCTATACGCTTGGGTCTATTCTGTAAGCAGTATTCCATAAGCATTTTGGAGACAAGTGCGAGACTCCGACATACAGTACTTTAATTTTATGTGGTTCTGAGCAAGATAGTTGTATGAAGTGGCCTCTACATTTTTTTTAATTCTCTGATTAAAAATTGGTGAAAAAAGATAAAAAATAAGTCACACCCTTTCAGGCTCTGCTATAATCAATTTGGTAAATGCACAGGTACCTTGGTACCATTCCAAAACCGAAAAAAGTGCAGCCTGATCCTATTTGCAAAGATTCGCCTCACTCCAGGTGAATGGCTCATGTAGATGGCAGGTTAGCGGTTTCCAGGATCAAAGATGATGTTAGGGATAATGGGGAGGTTCACCCATTTTACATCAGAGCTAATGGCACACATTGGATTCCTCAATATTCACGAGTTCCTGCTATAAGTGAAGAATATTTTCCTATAAAAAAAAGTTCATCCCCGTGGAGGATTTCATGTCTTATTATAAAAGAATAATACATCACAGTGCATTTAATTTGCTTTTTTCTGACAATGATCAACAGAAATAGACTCTTTCATGTCAAAGTGAAAACAGATCTCTGCAAAGTCTTTTATATTCAGTACAATGAAAAACACAAGCTTGACTGCATAAGTCATATGGTTACGTGACAGTTTATGCAATCCCTAATGATGGACTTCTCTAATTTTGCTCCCTTTTTATCCTTAAATATACCCAGTGGCAGCTGGTGTTTTTTATTTGTTTTTTTGGGGGGGGGCAAACAATCCACCCATTGCCACCCCCTTTACAGACAGCACTGGAACCCCCACCCGTTCAGCCACCCAGGTCACGGGGAGCACCCCCCCATTGGCCAGTCAGCAAGGGCCCTTTCACATAGGCTTTCCATGTGAAGGGTCTATTTTTGCTCAGCGGGGATCGATCCTCACTGAGCTGACGGATGGCAGCTCTGTCTCCGCTCACTGAGCGGAGATGAAATTGTCAGAGCCCCGCTCTGCTCTATGGGGATCGGATGACAATGGACCACCTGTCCGTAGTCATCCGATTCGCTCCTATACGATTCTATAGACGGATGGAAAATAGGGTTTCCATGCATCTGTTTTTCATGGAAAGGATCGGATCAGAGAGCGGCAGGTGTCAGCAGACATGTCTCCGCTGACATCTGCCATTCTATAGGGCTGCATTGAGCGTCCGTTGAGGTTCACCTAAACAACGGACAGGAGGGCCTGAACGGAATGCCCCTTTGAAAGGGTCCTTAGTCAGGGGCAGCACTTGCCCCATATCGGGCGGCAGTGTCGGCGGCTTCTCTCCAGGCTGCAGGCAGGTCTCGCGAGCAGGGTGGCGGCTTCTCTCCAGGCTATGGGCAGGTCTCAGGTTCCCCAGTCTCTCCTCCCTACTCTACCTTGTGGCCAATCGGATCACATCTTCTTTCAGCCAATCGGGTGACGGGTGTTATGACCCACTTCCTGATTGGCTGGGAGGAGGAGGATCAATGTGCAGCGAATATTTATTCACCATTGTAACACAACTGGGTGGGATCGGGGCGCAGAGCACTGCCTTTTTTTTAAGCCTATTAGAGCCTCTGGCTCTAATCACGTGCTTCAAAAATACACACCTTGCCACTGGAATCAATAGTCCAGCACCTTGTATGTAGATCAGGGGGCCAGGTGCATGGATGGGGGGGCGGCGCCACTGAATATACCATTAAAAGCATTTTGTCATATTTGTTTGATAAGTGCAAAAGAATACCTGATGATCCTGTCGGAAATCCAGAGTTGCCTTGTGTCCTGCATATGTTCTCAAGGAGTTTAATCATTCCTTCTAATTTTTCCCTTAGACTACAGTACACGTCCCGCTATGTTGTGATGACAAGAGGGTTTTGAGGTATTCTGTAATTCAGAAAAAAAACTGTCTGCCCACAACAGGAAACAAGAAGTTGGATGCGTTTCTACCACAATCAACGTTTTTTTTTAAATTTCAGGAGTTTTTAGCCACTTGTCATCTACCCCTTATTTATTTATTTCAGGTACTTATATAGCGCCGTCAATTTACGCAACGCTTTACATATACATTGTACATTCACATCAGTCTCTACCCTCAAGGAGCTTACAATCTAAGGTCCTTAACTCACATTCGTACATACAGTATATATGCTAGGGCAATTTAGACAGAATCCAATTAACCTACCAGCATGTCTTTGGAGTGTGGGAGGAAACCGGAGTACCCAGAAGGGAAACCCACGCAGGCACAGGGAGAACATGCAAACTCCAGGCAGGTAGTTTTCGTGGTTGGGATTTGAACCAGCGACCCTTTTGCTGCTAGGTGAAAGTGCTATCAGCTACACCACTGTGATGCCCGAGTATACCCCTTATTCATAGATGGGTGGCACCCTCCTGAAGAAGGTAGAGGGTAATATTTTAAAATGTTTTTTTTTTTTTTGCATGAGTACTGTAAAGATATTTCACTGTACTGCTAAGTGCAGCTCACAGACATATGGAGTCTTTTGAATTGGCTCTGTACCATGTGTATAGCAGCCAGCTTTCATTTTCTTCTCACACAGTGATCTGTGTGGGAGAGGAAAGAAAGCTTCTCGGTGGCGTCCAATGTCATTCAGTACCCCTGCAGGGACCCGTATGTTAATCCCCTACCTCCCTTATTCCGTAGATCCTGCATTACCCCCTAATCTCAATCCTCTCACTATATATGACATACATTAACCCCTTCACCTCCTGCTCCCTCTGTGTATTATCTGTACTTTTTATGAGTCTAGTGTCATTACCAAGCTCCATGTATTAACCCCCTCCATTAATACCAGCATGTTTCTTGCTTTCCAAAAAAAATATCCTTGTGTAACCACTTGCTGTCCAGGATGTTTATATACGTAGACTGGGCAACAAGTGGTTAAAGTGACATTAAACCCAAAACCAAAAATGTAATATATTGCAGCTTATCAATCCTTCAATGCAGTGTTTTACCCTCTGTTTTCACCAGGTGATCTGGCAAGTAACGCCTTCTGTATGAGGCCCCTTGCTTAGCAAGGGATCTCTCTGCTGATCCCTGCTGAGCAGGCCGATGACAGGTCCGTGCTGCTCTGCTATGCAGAGTGGGCACGGACACACCCTGCTCTCCTCTATGGGGCAATCAATTGGAAACAAACTGCCTGTCCATTTCCATCTGATGCCATCCAATGCGCTAAACTGATTGGGAATAGGTCCCCATCCGTCTGTCTTTGGCGGACAGGATCGGATTGATGGCTGCGGTGTCAGCAGACATGTGTCCGCTGACATCCACCCCTCCATAGAAGAGACTGGAGAGTCCGATCAGTTCCGCCTGAATAAACACTCAAGCACTAAACGCCCAAAAGCTCCTCTCCTGAAAGCAATTCTTCTGCATTTAGGAGAGGAGCTTTGACTGCCTCTAAACACCGCTGCACCTAAATTCCTCTTTTCCTTTGGATTTAGCAAAACCATATAATATGAGGTCAAACCTTAGGAGTTTCAATTTGTATGCAATCAGGCAGGCCCTTGCACTATATAATTTTGGTAAATCTGACAACAAAAGTGGATAATCTGTATGGGGTCTAAAACCCTAGTTTTTTGGACGACAGAATGTCAGTTTTTTGATGGATGCTTGTCTCATGTCGAAAGTGAAGAGGTTACCAACCATGTGAAAATTTTCGTACAACCAAATTTAACGCTAGAAGTGAAATAATGTGTTGAATAGCTTTGTATGTATTTTTTCGTTTCTGAGCATACATAGTGTTGATCATAGGATTTTTTTCGTACGAAAACCGTACTAATGATACGAAAATCAGACGTTGACTTGAAGTACAAAAATATTTTTCTAGTCTACACATCCAGCTTTTGTCTTCCAAAAAAATCAAAATCAGCTCTCGAATGGAGCATACTAATGGTCATAATTTCGGATGATCGGTCGTTACGAAAATCCCTGTACGAAATTTGCATCGTGTGTACGGGGCTTAACACAGTAACTTAACTCAGTAGAAAAAAACATTATTTTTTTTTGTTTTACTAGTTTTTTTTTTATGGTTTCCATAAAAAATAAAATAATTTTGCAAGACAATATCACCAAAGGAAAGCCTATACTGTATATGTTCTACTTTGTTTTCTCAGGAAATAACCATTATTGCTGGATAAACAGATCCATAGCAGAAAAGTAAAACTGCTCTGGTCCAGAGGGGGGTGAACAGGTGCAAGAGCTAAATTGGTTAAATCCACTTGGCTTCAATGCTAATTGCAAAACAAAACTTTTTATAGTAGCTGAAACTTCCTGCTACAGCGTTTAACAGACACAGATCGTTCATCTTTGGTAGTTACATGTTGTTGTGTAGCAGGAATTTAGTAAATCATAGTACTTATTTGGCAATTTCCTGCAATCAGTGTTTCTACACACCAGAAAAAAAAAATGCCCTTGGGTTCCATCAGGCAAAGGACATGGACATTCTGTAATTGGAATGCCATTCTGTAATCACACAGTACTAGAAGCCTTTCATCCATATCATTATTTTTTTTTTCAAGAAGTTGAAGCAGTAAGCATTGTCATGTTTCAGTTATCAGTCTGGGATAGTTTTTTTTTTTTTAATTCTTCTGATCTATGCTTGTTTGGCTTTCACTTACAAAACTGACGATGGCCATAATAAAAACAATGGTTTCTGTTGCAAATGCATCAGCACTCATGGCTAGTTCTCTAACAAAGTTGGCAAAGTTTGGCAAGCCTGGCATTACGAATACCCAGTTATCATATTTGGTCAGATTTGATGACAGACTGAACTGATAACTGGAGGAAGGCTTAGAAAATATGAACATTTAGAGAAATAGATTTATAGAGAGAGAACTTTTGAAGACCTTTTTTGTAAACGTAACCATGTAATTCCCTTCTTTGCCCTTAACCTCCTTTCTGTCACATAAGCCTATGGCAGCAACATTGGTTTCTTTGCATTCAGCCTGTCTGCAGTGATCAATAGTACAGTATGGCGAGCCTAATGTCTTCAGTGCATGGCTGAGGACAACAAAGAAGCATCTGCTCCACCCAGATACTTTTTTGATTCAGTGGAATAAAAAGCACAAGATAAGTTCTAGCTCAACTTATAAATGAAAATGTAAGTTGATTGGATGTGACCAATTTGAGACAAATTTTGCTCTCAATCCATTTCAATTATTTCCCCTCAGTGTGTTGCTACCTGGAACCATAGTTGCCAAGTGTACCCCCCCCCCCCAGGACACTGGCTCTTTGGAGCGTGGCAGCGGGGTGCTAAGTGATAGTTTGTTCTGCATTACAGTACCTGGCTCTACAGTTGGAACTGTGGGGAAGCAAAAGATCTCCTGCCGGAAAGTCACAGTATAGTTCCAGATCAGGGAGAGCAGCAGTGTTGGGAGCATTTCGGTAAGTTCTCTGAACGCCATTGCTTGTTCTTCCTCTCACAGGCATCAGCAATTTTTACTTAATTGTGTTCCCACTGCAATCAACCATGTGCAGTTAGGTTTCTCCTACTAATGCCAAGGATTTGGGGTTAATATTGCTGTGACAAACACCAATGACTTGTTAATTTTGCTTCAATTGACACCAGCAATATTAAATTAAAGGATAAGCTCAACTTTTGGAACATGCAACATATTCCAGCTCCTGCTGCCTCTCTTAGTGTGCCAGAGGGCGGTGGATCTTTTTCCAGCTCCCACTGTCACAATTCCAAAAATTCCACCCACTCGGCCTCGTCATTCATTCAGTTTCCTGTGAATGAATGAACTACAAGTACTCTCAGCCAGCGTGGCAGACAGCTTGAAATTCTGAATGCACTGCGAAGGTGCTGATGTTCTTGTAGTTCATTCACAAGCCCTGCAACTTTCAAACTGACAGCTCATATGTAGGTATGGGCTGAAAGCTGCAGGGCTTGTTTGTAGAAGCCTGACATTGCATCCTTGATCATGGGTGCAATGCTTTCCGGGCTCCTGAAGGAAAAAATAACTACACATTTTCTGCCAAAAAATATGTGCATTTATTATTTTTTCTAAAAAATAGTGAACATATTCTTTAATTTTATCCCACTGACACCAACAATATGGGGCCTATTCTACCCCTGTTGATACCATGGTGAGGCTCATTTTTCTCCCACACACACACCAAAGATTGGGGCTTAATTTGCTCCTACTGACACCAACAATATGGGACTTATTTTACTCCCACTGACACAATATGGGGCTTATCTTAACTTTAATGACACCATCAATGTTGAATTTATTTTATCCTACTATGTTATCCTAGTAATACTAATTATGGAACTATTTTATCTCATTGATTGCCAACTATGGGGAGCCATTAACAGACAATGGGATTTTTTTTTCCACTGATACCAACAAAGGTGTTTACAGTCATGTACATCAGTTTCACCTTCGTGTACCCGTAGCCATGTTTTCCCTAAAACATAGAAACACATAGGGATAAAAGTGTAACACCACAAGCCATATGTTGTGAAGCCATATTTCCAATTGTTGGCAACTATGCTAGAAACCCAAATTGATTTGTACATTCCAGAGCACTCTAAGGAAGGAAATGGAATTACTGATGAAAAAGATTAGAAGCTACAGCCTCTGCATGAACTTGGCTAATTCCTGCCTAATCCCTATTCTGTGTGATTCCAGTCAGCCTAATGCCACCCTCAATACTGCACGTGGTCTGCTTTTCAGCGTATTGTTGATCTTTGTTGACAGGCTGAATGTCCACACTGCACTAGGTCTAGAAAAAAATCCTTTTTATGCTGGAATCTGATTGCAAATTGATGTTTCTCATATTTCTGATTTTTAATTTCCCAGATTACCATTGCCTCCTGGGGCTTTTTCCACACTTTGGGAAAATGAAGAAATGTTTACAAATCTCTACTTCACAAAGTTTCCAGTAAGTGTAACTTGCCAGGGGTCCTTGATATAATAGTAAAATTTCTACCATGGATTAACCTTTTCTTTTTTGGCAGCATAACATCCCTTAAAGTGAACCAGCTATTTTGTCATGCAGGGCAAAGCAAGAAGTTCACTTTAATGCTGGCCCCACCAGCAACACAAAGCTTTCCTTTCCATTATGACTCCATCCCATTCCTCCCGTGTGACAGCTATGGGGAATAGCTGTTCAGGTGCCCAGCTCTGTCACATAGAGGTGAGAGGAGAGTCATAAAGGATCAAAGTAACGATAGAAACTGCTGCCTTATAGCTGAACTCTTGGCCAACAGCTAAATTTACCATTATAAAATAACACCCCGTTGAAACCCATTGTTTACATGGGGTTCATGTTAGCAAAATGTCTCTAAGAGCGTTTAATGTTTAGAGGAAAAGGTGGGTTTAGTTCTAGCAAAAAGTTAATTAAAAATATATTTTTTAAAATCTATGAAAAAGCAATACACAGCAAGCTACACAAGATTTTATAAAGATTGATGCCTTGTGATTAAATTGGGAATGGAATGGACAATTGAGAGAAGCAGGTAAAAAAAGCTCATGAACTAGTTTTCTGTGATCTCACTGGCATATTTATTTTTCACATACATACAGTAAGTACCCTAGGGTGGATGTAAAATGGCTGGATAAAGTCTTTACTTGTATTATCTGTTTGATAGGGGTATTATGATACAATGGATGCAGGATATATGGATGAAGATGGCTATGTATATGTCATGTCCCGGGTCGATGATGTCATAAACGTAGCAGGTCATAGGCTTTCTGCAGGAGCAATAGAAGAGGTAATCTAAAAGTAATATTAATTGTATAAGTTAAAATTGTGGTTTTTGAAGGCTTTTTGATAGAAATTCTGCAGTTTTTTTATTTTGTTACAAATGTTGGTGCCAAATTGCCCGTTAGCCTCTAAGACCCTAAACTATTGCCAAAGCTGTTACTTTTATTCCTTGTCTTTTTTTTTCAAGAAGATAGACATTTGGGTGAGATTGCAACCCTCTGAAGCTGCTTACTTCATTTACTTATTGCTTATTATTTACAGGTATTGTTTAGTGAGACATAATGCCACTGATGGCATGTTACTCCATATTCTGTGGGGTATAACATGCAGTGCCTCATCTAAATTGCAGTGCTTCATACCTTTGTTGTGCATATTCCCCCCTTTAAATGTGTTGCACATGGTGATTTATATTTCTGCATTATATGCAGTACCTCATTCCTCTTTCAGTTCTTCATACCTATATACATTCAGTGCCTCATCCAGTTTTTCTATACCCAGTGATTGCCATCTCAGTAATACATGTAGTGCTTATGTCTCTATTGCACAAGAGGCTTTACACCTCTGTATTATGCATAGTGACTTGTATCCTTTGAAAAAGTGCCTCATACTCTCCTATTACATGACTCATCCAACTATCCTACACATAGTACTTAATGCTTCTCTATAACTCAATAGGTTTGATTTAATAAAGGCTAATAGACTGTGCACTTTGCAAAGAATACACAATCATGTGCAAGGAAAATGAAAAAAAAAAACAGCATTTCTCTTTGGAAAAATGGAAGTCAGCAAAAAAATGGAAATCAGCAGAGCTTCTGCTCATTTACTAAGCTCTGGAGCAACTACACATGCAGTGTGCAACTGCACTTCGCAAGGTGCACAGCCTATTTGCCTTTGGTAAATCAACCCCACAGCGTCTAATTCCTAATGTTTTGTGTCATCCAGGTTGCACATAGTGATTTATATTTCTGTGTTACACACGGACCCTCATGCTTTTTCATTGCATGCAGTTTCTATTGCCTATTGCATGCAATACTTCATGTCTTTCTGTTACACACAGTGCCTTAACCAGCTCCTACAATGTTTTGTATTTCTGATACAAGCTTCTCTGTTATACATTATTATTATTATAATACAGGATTTATATAGCGCCAACAGTTTGCGCAGCGCTTTACAAAATGAAGGCAGACAGTACAGTTACATCACAATTTGGTACAAGAGGAATCAGAGGGCCCTGCTCGTTAGAGCTTACAATCTAAAAGATGGTGCATTGTGTCCCTTTTCTGTACATGGTACTTAGTGACTGCCTCCTGCACAGGGCTTCTGGAAGAAATGCTTGCAGGCTTTTAAGGCCACACAAATTCCACACCATCCCACACACATATGTGTAGTCTGTTGGATATTTGGGTGTGGTGGTCAAGTGCACCATACAATCAAGAAAAAAAAGAGCAGCTTGAAGATCCTTATTAATAAATCAACATGTGGTCCCAGTTAAGGGTCAACATTTTGAGGATGCAAAGGACACCTTTATTATAGTGATGGTCAACTGTGGTGTTTTAATTTATTAAAGAGGATTTCCAAGCTCCTCATGGAAGGTTGACCTTTTTATATTTTTCTGTGAGTGGAAGGGTGACTGCACACTTTAGGAACCACACGTTATATCCTCCCTTGCCTTGGTCATGATAGGTGGGATGGTTGCTTGTTGTGGGAAACACCAGACCCTCATTTGGTCCCTCATCCCTTACTACTATACATTATGCCTCTTGTGTCTTACAAGAAGCGTCTATTGTCTTGTGTACAGTGCTTTTTACCTCTGTTGCACACACAGCACCTTCTACCTGTGGAATCCTCCATTCACAGCACAATATGGCATGGGTGTGTGTTGTGTATACCACCAGTACCTCCCCTTTTAGATGTATTATTGTATTAATCAGAGCAGGAAGAGTGGCTAAGCTCCACCACCATCTTCTGTGCTTTCGTTAATGGGAGGAGGATAGATCGGTAGCTGTATGTTGTGGGAACCACCATGTTCTACATTTCCTGTACTGTGGGATAAATTGATTGTTTGATGCCAGAATGACCACCAATCTTCTCATCCTTCGCTTGTGGCAAGGGCAGGGGTGGCTGTACAATGTGGGGACCAGTATTTTTTTTAATATATGCCATGCCCTACCTCATGCCTCCCTAGTACAAGCAATGCATCACTTCCCTCTTACTTGCAGTGTCTCATGGTCCTATATTGCAAGTTTCTTGCTTCAATTGCACACAGTGATGAGTGTTTCTATTTTGTGCAGCGCCTCACATTTTCTACTAAATGCAGTGCCTTGTGTCTCTGTTTTATTTGCAGCGTCTTAGTTTTCTGTGTCCCAGATTGTGCAGACAAATTACTTGTCAATTCTGTATTTTTATACATTTAAATTCTGCTATGGTAACAGGACGTTTCATTTCAGTTCAATAAAATATAACTTTAGTAGTTGGTGTCCAGTTTGTAACGTGTGTGGCAGGTTGATTATAATATAATGCATGCATGATTCTTTGTTGCGCATGACTGAACTAATTTCCTGCAAGTATACCAGAGAGGGTCTCTTTGATTTAAAAGCAGACCTTCTCCGCTGGATAAGAAGAAATGTTTAGCCCCTCTAGATGTAAAGAGGTAGTAAAGTGCTGCCTTTTTTTTTTGTTTTCCCTGACCTGCAAAGTAAAGGTATAATGTGCTAGTATGCATCACACATTATGATAAATTTACCTGCAAAGGAAGCCCTTGTTGTCACTGCTGGAGTCCGCAATCCATCTTTGTCCGTCTTCCTTCCATGACAGGTGGAACACGGGCGTGGCTTGGGAGAGGATGAATCTGAAGCCTTTCTGTCATATTTGAAACTGAGTGGCTTTTGGTGTGTGCTTCCATCCGCTTTTCTTATCCAGTTGATTTTTGGGCAATAAGAGCCCTTGAGGAGCTGCACACCCAACAGGGAGTGAATCACTAGGATAACTTGACAGTGAAGCTTGTTGAGGCACTTCCTGTTAATTTTCAGAAGCTCTCATGGTTTCAGAAGCTCTCTGCTGTTTCAATGGACATTAAAACGCACTATGCTCCTGCAGCCAGAGATTACAGTATGTGATCTTTGCCTATGATTTGGATCATATGATGGACCCATGAGCATCATATTTATATTCATGAGAGGCACAGTTTTACGATTATCATGTAATAGTGAACCAACCAAGAATTTCCTCACAGTGGGACTTTAAATGCACAGGGATACAAGAATGTATATAAAAGTAGAAAAGTTTATTGACACATCAAATGAATAAAAATCGGTTGACTAATGGTGAGATAAAAACAAGTACATGACGTATTCCTGCGATGGGTGATAACATTGAACAACCTAAGTTGGGCTATACGTGAGTATAGCAGACCAGGTTTCCAAAGAGTTTCAACTTAGCTAGAGTAATAGTCTTCATCAGGGAAAGTAGGTTAAACAATTCCAAACAAACATTTCTATGGAATATGCCCATCGTTTCTGGGATGAGCATTCACCATCTAGCTGGCAACTGATCAATTTTTTTATCCCACCTTTTTCACCCCTCTGTCCACATATCATCTCCTCCTGCCCTTTTGGCTGCTGCCCGTTGTAGAAACTAATAAGCATATAGGGTTAATATGTCCATTCTCTTTTTTTCTTGTATGTATATATTTGTGTTACTATTAATATGTAACATTTACAAATTTCTCATGATGATATACTATAAATGCACATGTCTAATTTGTTTATTCTATGATCCATAGAAATGTTTGTTTGGAATTGTTTAACCTTCTTTCCCTGTTGAAGACTATTACCCTAGCTAAGTTGAAACGCATTGGAATCCTGGTGTGCTATACTCGCGTATAGCCCAGCATAGGTTTTTCAATGTTATCATCCATTTCAGCAACACATGTCATGTACTTGTTTTTATCTCACCATTAGTACATCCATTTTTTATTCATTTGATGTGTCAATAAACTTTTGTACTTTTATATACATTCTTGTATCCCTGTCCACTTAAAGTCCCACTGTGAGGAAATTCTTGGTTGGTTCACTATCTAATTAGGAATGTGGACAGGATACAATCAACCCAAATAGGTGGCAGAACACATTCTCTTCAACACTATCATGTAATATTTGTAAAGTTTGAATGTTAGTGATATGTCCAGTTTGTTTATTTTTTTCTTTTAACATTGCAGTCTGTGTTGATGCACAAGTCTGTGGTAGACTGTGCTGTGGTGGGCTTGGAGGATTCCTTGAAAGGACATGTTCCACTGGCACTTTGTGTGCTGCGAAATGGTATGGACTCCTTTGCTTTGACTGTACCTTGTGTATTGTGTGTGCCATGTTAAAATTTAATTCAAAATACACATACACTGAATAGTGCATGTGGGCCAAAATTTTTATAAACTACTTGCCGCATTAGCTTGTTTCTGTATAATGAGATTGCGGTTGTAACAAACAACCCACCCAATTAACGGCCAAAGATCTTCAGTGTATTCTTTGTGCTTATCTCTGGGCCAACTAAATCTGAAAACCTATGATGGATATGTCTGTATGGCAAGTTGTGTATAGGTATAGAACTGTGAACATGTTGTAAAAATTACTCTGTAAATCAGGAATCAAATTACTCAGCTAATCAGAAATTAATTTTTCTTGCTCTATACCAAAATGTGAAGTCTGTTCTTTTGTTCTCTATGTAAAAATAAGCTATACTATGGCCATTTAATATTTGTTGCAGGCGTGGACACTACAGAAGAGAAATTGGCAAATGAAATAGTGTTACAAGTCCGAGAACATATTGGGCCAGTAGCAGCTTTCAGGAAAGTGATTGTTGTAAAACAGCTACCTAAAACACGTTCTGGCAAGATCCCTCGTGCCACATTGGCTTCACTTGTAAATGGCAAGCCATATCAGGTAAACTCTTAGGAAATGTGTGCAATTAAAGTGTGTAATTGTTAAAATTATTAATTACTGAATGGAAGTCTATTGGTAAATGTTTTTGCATGTAAATCAGGCTGACACATAGAAATCTTAATACAATCATATACTAAGGCTACTTTCACACTGGGGCGGTTCCGGCGTTAGCGGTAAAGCGCTGCTAACTTTATCGGCACTTTACCGCTGTTATAGCGGTGCTTTGGCGCTGCTTTTCGGGCAGGGGCAGTGGGGGGGGGGGGGGGG
>BLSH010014884.1:1317520-1340799 GCA_018402905.1 Glandirana rugosa
CGTAAAATCTAGGCGCGACCTCGGCATAAAACCGTTATCGTGCCTAGACTTCACCAATTCGACACAATTCTTTTTTATTTAGGAAAATTTATATAAAAAATCGGAGAAGGATAATCCCTACTCCATTGAAAAATATTGGAACCAATCCAGATTCGTTGGTCAAATGTTCTCTTTGTTTTTGTGTTTTTTTACGTGTCCTATTTTGTTTTCCATATTTTTTCCCTGTTAATGCACTTTCGAAAAGATTTCTAAAACTAAATTTACTCAAATCTCTTCCACTGAGAGACTACAAGAAACGTTCACTTAAGGTCCCAAAACCCCGTATCGTCTTCTACCGAGACAGAGGTTAGGTCATATCCACTAATCCCCCCTGTGTGTTTTCTGGTCATAAATGCCCTTTTGTGTGTCCCCCCTAATCACCTATACTGGATTGGAGACAGAGCCATCTTCTGCTATGCCCCAAAACCCTGGAATTCACTTGCAAAGAACATCAGAGAGTCACCTTCTCTAAACTCATTTAAATCAAAATCTTTAGAAAAGCTTTCACGTAATTGTCCCTTTTTTATACCTTTTGTTTTATCCTGTGCATTTTTTTGTGTTTTTGTTTCTCTTGTAAACTGGTTGCTTAGACCTAACCAAGGTTATAAAAAGTTACCTCATCCCTAATAGGAAGAGGCTAAAAAATATATTTAAAAGGATTTATTTTTTCTTAACACAGCTTAACCACTTCAGATCCGTGCTATTGCCAAAATACGGCTCCAGCGCGGATCTAAAATGCCGGGAGGACGTCCATGGACGATCACTTTTAGGAGCCTCAGAACGGGGAACCGCCGTTGTAAGCACGGCAGTTCCCCGTTCTGTGACAGGGGACAAGCAGATCTACTGATCCCTGTCACTGGGATCAGTTAGACCTGTTATGTCCCGGCCAGCCCTGCCCCCCCACAGTTAGAACACACCCAGGGAACATATTTAACCCCTTCACTGCCCCCTGCAGGTTAACCCCTTCACTACCAATGACATTTATACAGTAATCAGTGGACATTTACATTTCTGATTGCTGTATAAATGTCATTGGTCCCAAAAATGTGTAAAAAATGTCCGACATGTCCGCCCCAATATCGCAGTCCCAATAAAAATCGCAGATGGCCGCCATTACTAGTAAAAAAAAAAAAAAATAATAAAAACGCCAGAAATCAATTCCCAGTTTGTAGACGCGATAACTTTTGCGCAAACCAATCAATATACGCCGATTGCGATTTTTTTTTTTACCAAAAATATGTAGAAGAATATATGTCAGCCAAAACTGATGAATATTTTTTTTAATGGATTTGTACTTTAGCAAAAAGTAAAAAATATTGTTCTTTTTTTGCAAAATTGTCGCTCATTTTTTGTTTATAGCGGCGATCAGAAATGACGCAGAGGGGATCAAATACCACCAAAAGAAAGCTCTATTTGTGGGAAAAAAAGGACGCAAATTTTATTTGGGTACAACGTCGCACGACCGCGCAATTGTCATTCAAAATGCGACAGCGCTGAAAGCCAAAAATTGGTCTGGGCAGGAGGGGGGTTTAAGTGCCCGGAAAGGAAGGGGTTAAAATATGTTACCATACAAGTGACATATTACAAACAATTACATCAATGATTACAGCATCCATCAATGAAGATGTCTTCAATGCCAGTCTGAAAAAGATAAATAAGTTTCAACTCAGTCTTCATCAGGAGGTAAAAAGAGCATTATTAAATCAATAATGTGTATGTGGGAAGAGAAGATGCATGTCTACAAAGCCCTGTCAAAAGGGTCAGATGAAATGCAAGGGATACAAGCCCAGCCACGCCTCAACCTGACAATGGCTGACAACAAAGCCAAGGGCTTACAGGAACACCTTGAAACCAAACAAATCCTGCCAGAAGCAGCCTTTGTAGGTCTGCATCTTCTCACATATATATTTTATAATACTCTTTTTACTGATGAAGACCCTTTATGAGTTGAAACACGTTGACGTTTTTTCAGACTGACATTGGAGACATTTTCATTGATGGATGCTGTAATCATTTATGTATTTGTTTGCAATATACATTTATTTAGTATACATGTATGGTAATATATTTAAAAAGATCTATTTTTTATGAACACACTTTAAAATATATTTTTTATGGATATCTGATATCCATAAAAAGTCCAATTCCACACTTTGTCCACTTTTGTTTCTCTTGCCATTGTAAAGTGCTTTGAGAAGCTACCTTTAAAGAGCTATATAAAATAAAGTTTATTATTACAAACCTTGGGTCCTGCCATTCAAGTGGGTGTCACTTTGACATGCACCACCTACCTAAACATTGTTGTTGACCAAGTATACACCTCCGTGGAAACGGGATTCTGTCCTCTTTCAGCAGATTAATTCACTCTGCAACACTGGGAAAAATGGTTCAAAGAATGGTTTGAGGAACAGAACAATAAGCTTGAGGCGCCTCCAAATTCTCCAGATCTCAATTCAATCAATCATTTCTGGGCTGTGCTGGAAAAACAACTCTATTCATAACTTACAAGACTTAAATAGGCTGCTTCTGATTGCTTGGTGCCAGAGCCTACCTTCAGAGGTCTGAAGGTGTTCATGATTCGCCAGGTCAGGGCTGTTTCGGTGGCAAAATGGGCTGATTTGGTAGAAAAAGGGGACCTACTCAATGTTAGGTGGGTAGTCATAAAGCTATGGCTGATCATTGTATCATTTTCCTTGCTCATATTTACATTCTATGTACATTTTTTGTGGACTAAATTATTACATTTGCATACATTTTACAAACAGGGTGTAGTCCTGTAGACCTGTAGAATTAAATATAATTACATTTTACCTGTTTCCGCCATGATGATGGATGCTGTGCAAACTATGGGCTTGAACATGGAAAATGTAAACATTACCAAAACACTTGTAAATCATTCAACCAATGATAGCCATATAGTTGTGCAAGAAAACCATACCTCAAAATAAATGTCACCAGCTATTCTACTTACTTCTTTGAAAAAACAAAGAGCTGCAAGGGCCCCAAGACCATGCTGCTGAAGGGAGCATTTTTTTTACTTAGTTTTTGTCTCTCCTCATGCTTGAGGCCCCACTACTCAAAAACTTGAAAAAAAAAAAAATTAACAGCAATAAAAAAACACAAATTATCCAATGCCTCCTGGCCATTTGAAGGTAAAGGCTATAGTAGGATAGTAGGCATTGCACGTGCACACTGTAAGCAGGTAGATGCATAAAAATATAAGGCAGCTGGGGACAGCAAATTACAGAAGTGGAAGAAGGATTGTTTTTTTTCTCAGCTGAATGTGAATAATGTGCCCAATAACTTTAATCACTTTTACTGATTTTGTAAATGACTGTTTTTTTACTTCAATTGAAGCATGGTTGGACATAAAAAGCGCCTGTAGATATAATGAAGCTCTGTTACCACCAAAAGGCTAGACCTTAGCTGAGAAAATCAGGCTTTATGCTAGCTATACACATTACAATCTTTTTACACTTACCAAAACTATGGGAATGTAGGTCCACCTAAGCAGTCTGTTGAATTTGTATCCAAGCCTGTAGACCCTGCTCCACATAGTTGTTGGCAAATTTAAAAGAATATCTACAATTAAACTGCAATGTGTGTTGCCAACATAAAAGTGCACAGGCTCTATAGACAAAGTATTTACATTATTCACACCTCCCAACCATCCCAGATTCGCCAGGACCATCCCGGGATTTGATGTCCTAGCGTATCAAGGCAGTGGAGCCGTTTCGGCACTTGGTTCCAGTGACTTTCCCGGCAGGGGCACACTAGCATGAACAGCTTGTGCGGGGTGTGTGGCATGAGCGTAGCATCTGGGGTTGGCTCCAGGGGGCCGCACAGCCTCCCTGACATATTAACACGCCTGCTGTCAAAATCCTGGAGTCCAGCTCCATCCACCCTCTGTCCCACCGCCGAGCTCCAGTCCTCCAGGTCTTTCACTTTGCCTTCTCCACACATTCCCCACCCCTCCACTCTCATTGGCTGGGGAGAAGCTGTAAGGTACACATGCTATTTCCTGAACAGTGATGACGGGATAAGAGCAGCCCGGGCCCGGGAAGTGTCTGTGCTGTGTGCACAGTGTGTGCTGACAACTGGGGACAGTGAGCACTGAGCAGCCTGTCATAGAGCTGACCAAGGCAGGAGGAGAGATCCGCTGTCACTGTGAGGTAAGATACACTGCTCAAGTCAGTGTCAACAACTTACCTATGGGAAAGACTCCTGCCCTGGGAAATGGGGGGCTGTGCTGGGAGTGGAACATGGTTGATACCTGGAGGGGTAAAGGGGGGGTGTGCTGGAAGGGGGAAGACAATCTTGTCAAGAATGGGGATTTGGGGGTGGAACTCTGTACATAGCACCCTCCCGGACCTTGCACTCTGTACATAGCACCCTTCTGGATCCTGCACACTGTAAGGAGCACCCTCCTGGTATTTAATGCCCCTTTAAGACCCACCCACATCCATTTGCTCTGGCAAGGGGAAGGTATGGGGTGTGGCTGAGTACACTGCACCTATTTTCACATATTCACCCTCCACCTTCTTGAACAAGTTCTATCTCCTCCCAAAGCAACACCCCAGTACTTATCTGACTCCCCAACCCCCTCAGCACAAGTCCGCTCCCCTCTCCAAGCACCCCCCAGCACTTATCCAATCTCCTCCTCTGCCCCACTTTCTAGCACACGTCCTCTTCCCTCCCATAGGCCTCCCCAGCACATATCTGACGCCCCACTCTGCCTTCTAGCACAAGTCCTCTCCCTTCCCAAAGAACCCCCAGTACATATCTATCACCCACTCTACCCCACATTCTAGCACACGGGCACTACCTCCTAAAGCAACCCCCCAGCCCACGCCTAAGGTCTGGGTTTTGTTTAACCATGCTCATTAAGCCCCTCCCACTGTAAAGTTTGGCCACACCCATGTTTGCCAAAGCTCTTCATGTCCCGCAGGCTTCTGCCTACCCCAAGTGTCCCTCATTCTCAAGTTTGAAAGTTATATATTATTAACAGACATTGAAACAAGTATTCTCTGACCTCACTAGTTGCATATACTGTGAAGTAAATCACCTTCAAAAGACTCTACAGTCATGCGTTAGTCAGTTTCTACCGGCTTACATACCTGCTGTTGGCAAGCTGTCAATAGTCTGCAGCAATATACGGTAAAGGGAATGGAAGCTAAGATGTCAATGTCCCTGTTGTGAACTTTGAAAAATAATTTTGTCACAGTGCCTTTAGCTACAGTGGTGAATGACTGAACATTTGAATGTGTTTACTGCTTGTGTGATGTATTAATTTAACATGTAAAAGTCTAGGCACAGGTTCATTTTAAGGCTACTGCTTTACACCATCCAGTGTTCATACTCCAAGTGCAACAATGATGCCTTGTTCACAGGCACTTTAGCCTGTTTAAGAGCAATGTGTACACAACACTTCTGTAAAGTTTTCAGGCAACCTTTGAGCAGCTTTGTTGAAGCCATTAAAATGACTACCCTGTGACTGAAGTTTTTTTCTTTTTTTTGTAATATGCAGTTTAGCAGTCCTTTGATGCAGTGGTTGCATTTGTTTATTTTTTTCTTTTCCCCTTTATTTTTACCTAGTGGTGTTGCCAGTAACACATTTTGCAGCCTTGGGTGACAATGCTCAAAGTGCAGTTTAGGAAAAAATTATAAATCCACATATTCTTGCAGAAAAACAGGCATTTATTATTTTTCCCCCAAGGGACCTTCCAAGCATTACACCCGCAATTGGTGAATAATAGGTGCAATGTTAGGTTACTGCAGACAAGTCCTACAGCTTTCTGCCCATACCTCTGTACCAGCTTTCAGTTAGAAACCTGCAGGGCTTTTGAATAAACAGAGGATCCCACACCCCCTGTCGCAGTTCATTGAGCTACAAGCTGTCTGCCATGGTAGAAGATGGGACTTGTAGATTATTTATTTACAGGTTACTGTAAATGAATTTCGCTCCTGTTCTGGCAGTACCCCACATAGCCATGCTGATTTTGAAATGTGACAGCAAGTGTGGGCAGAGGATCCCCGACTCCCTATCATGGAAGAAAGGGTAGTCAGTGAGCTGGGCACCAGCTGGAACATGTTACATGTTCCACGTAAACATGGGTGTAACATGTTCCAAAGTTGAACCTATCCATTAAAACTGTATGTACAGCTGACCAAAAGGTGCAAATAAGAAAGAAGACTTTCAGGTATGGATATTTTAACATAGTTACATTGGTCCACCTTACCTATGGGATGCCTCTAGAAAAGAGGTGGGCAATTAAATTTCCCCATGAGGTGCTGGGCCTCTTGGGGAGAGCCAAACCAATATAAGCTGAACTTAATTCTTCCTTAAGCTGGCCATGCATGGATCAAAAATTTGGCTGGTTCAACAGGGACTGGTCAAATTTGAATCCATGTATGGGCAGGCTGGTTGTACAGAAGTCAATCTACTGATTGACTTCTGTACAACCAGCCGATTGGATTTTCCTCACTTGATCAGTGCCACTGGCTATAGCTGGCAACGCTAACAGGGGCGTAATGATAGGGGTTGCAATTGTAACGGGGCCCCATGGTCCTAGGGGCCCATGTGTCTCCCTTGTACACCTGAATAGGAGGAATAGTGGGGGGGGGGCATTTAGAGAACCTAATCTCCTCCATTTTCCTCTATTCAGTTTACTTGTTTTCTGCTGTTCCCAGGGTCCCTGTGTGCTTCCCTGGCCCCCCCAAAGAGCTGCTGTCTTCCACCCTCCTCTCTCCTGCCAGCTGCTGTAGAAAATGTGTCATGATGGAGAAATGGGAACGGGTCAGTAAATTTGTAATTTACCAGCTCCTTCCTTTTCTGAATGAACAGAGTCAGTGATTGGTACCAATTGGTTCATTCATAACTGAAGTGGAATGGGAGGCTCGGTGCACAGCTATTCATGTCCATTCATTCTGTGCAGCTGAGGCTACACAGATGGAAATTGAGAGCTGAGGTTTGTTTAGACCCCTGGTATCTCATCAAAGCCCCCCAACACAGCTCCTAAAAAAAATTGTAAACAATTGTAAAAATAAAATTGTAAACTAAATAAAATGAAATGGTAAAAAAAAGAATAAAATTAAAATAAAAATTAAAAACTACTGACACCAGTGAGGGAACTATCAGGATTGCAAAGGTTGCAATTGTGACCGGGTCCTGGCATTTCACCACCATGGGAAGGCCCGAAGATGGCAGAACTGGTGAAAGGGACCCGCTGCGGTACCGTAATAAAGGGATCCGCAATAGGAGTAAAGGGCCCCAGAATCAGTGGGAAGAGGGAAGGGCCCTGGCCAGGAGTCAGGGGGCCCTTCATAATGTCTTGCACCGGGGCCTTGAAGGCTCTAGTTACACCTCTGAACGCTAATCAGTGTATTCTGATGACGCTGTCCGAAAACAATGGCTCAATGGGGAGGATTCCCCCATCCACATTGAATGTGTGGCTGGGGGAATCAGATCATTTATTTCATTCAACCTGCTGGTTGAACAAAAAAAAAAGCCAGCCTTAAAATCACTGTAGTAGGCGCTGATAAGCTAGTGATCTCCGCTATCAAGTCCCGTGCCGAGCGGCTGCCCTGCTGCATTGTGAACACAGGCTGGTCACTGGAGGCAGGCACCATTCAGGGAATGTTTTGCATTTTCTCTACAAATGCAAAACATTCTATGATTGGACAAGATACAGAGTGTAATACCACTGCCCCACTTGGCCATCCTGCTGTGCTCTCAATGCAGCAGGGCAGCCACTTGGCATGGAACCTGGAAGCTGGTGGAGATCACTGGAGTTACAGTACCTACTACATTGACTTTCAGCTTCTATAGGAATCCCACCATAGTTAGCTGGACCAATGTAACTATGTAAAAATATCCATATCTGGAATTCTTAATCATCGCCCCTATTTAGATCTGTGCTTAACCTTCCCAAACTAGTGCTTAATGGTGCTTCAAACAAAGCTGCACGAAGATTGCAAAAAACTGCGAAGAGCTTTCTGTATACAATATCCTTATACAAGCTACAGTCCATCTGATCAAGACCTTAAGCTGGCCATACATGGGTCAGTTTTTTGTTCAGCCAGTGAGTGAAGAAACTGAATTGATACCCCCATTCATCTTGAATGGTCCCTGATGTCAGAATATAATAGCACAGACGGGAGACTTTCTCCTTGTCAGAATACACAGATCAGTGCTGCAGCCATTGGATTTCATTGTCAGTGTGATTTAACAGATCTGCTGAACCATTTGAATTTCGATCCATCTATGGCCACCTTTAGAGCAGCTGTAGTTGAATTGCCACATATGTCAAAAACAAATTATTCCAGCAGTGCATTTATAAGTGATTTTAACCGTAAACTTAATTTACTTATGCTTTATTTTCCAAAGGGGGAGTTTGTCTAATTAGTTTATGTTCCAAAGGGGGAAATTTGTCCAATTCGTTTTTTTTTTTATATATTAACGGCATCTTATTTTCCTTTTTATACACAATGTGTGCAGTTAAGCAAAAAAAAAATCTTGAAACATGCAATTTTCAAATATTTCAAATTTCAGATATGGATAAAAATAAGTAATAGCCGACAATGAAATTATTTTTCTTTTGTTGTTGTCCTGTGAATTCAGAGTGCCCTCTAGTGGCTTAGCCTAGGGACTCCACCGTCTCTAAAAGATCTGTACATCACCATAGTTATACAAGCCAGAGAGAGTTTCGTTTTATTTCCCTTTTTTATTGACAATGGAAGGAAAACATTTTGTCACCATAAACTTCCAACTTTCATTGGTTAAAAATGAGATCTGACAATAAAATAAATGCTTATGAACGTGCATTGGCTTAACGGAATAACTAAAAGGTTTCAAGCAAAAGTCAAGCAGCGGAAGTTGGCAAATAGTTCAAAAAAATCTTAACCCCCTACTTGGGAGATGTCCATAATAACTATCAGAGAAGAAGCAACGGTTGCAAACAACAAATAAAGCCACAGCAGGTAATAAAATTGCAGCTATGCCTAGGTATTATATCCAGATTTAGATATAATCAAACTTAGTAAAGCTGTGTGAACGGCAGTAACTTATAGCAACTAAGCAGTTTGCATTTACTGAGACTGGATCACTGCATGATGAATCCTGATTGGTTGCTACAGATTGCCCCACTGTGTAGATACATGTATCTCTTATTAAACAGGCCTAAATATATAGGCATCTTTCACTCATCTTTCAGTTATTTCATCTTTAAACAATTCTTTAAAAGGCCATCTTGGCGAGGAGAATAACAATTAATATGTTTGCTAAAAGCAAAAGCTGGAATAAAGGTATGATTTTCTTTTACATAAGAATCTGGAATATTAAACTGTTGGAATATTGCATCCAACAGACACTGGCATCTGAAGAGAAAGTAAAAGGTGTTCTCGGTAAAGCAAAGTGTTTTCTTGGTCCACAGGTAATTATTTCATGGTTTTGTTTTTTTTTTTTGTTTTTGTTTTTTAAACCAAAGACCGATGTCCTGGTGATTGCTTTTGACTTATGTAAACAGTTCATTACTCAAAGAGCCATCACAGTGCTTCTCTAAAAGACTTTGACCTATCAAGTGCCTTTTGTAAGTCCATTAGGCTCCACTGCCAGATTACACCATGGAACCAGAGGCAGGTATACAGCTGGATGTTTAGAGGCTCTTAGGAGAAACATGTTGAGGCATCTAACTGCTAAACATACTAGTTTGACTGTTACAATCCAAAAAACTGTAAAAACAGTGAAATGGAAAGGTACAAACATTAGAGACACTATTTCGTCAGGTCTTCCCACATAGACTCAATTGAACTTTAAGTTTTATTTTTTTAAAAATCATATTTATAACCATTTACACTTGAGAAAATAAAAAAGACTTACACTTCATAAAATAAATACACATTAAATACTTAAATATTTCTAGTATATTACAAGGAAAACAGATGTAACAGAACATAAAAACGATCGGTTCCATCTCATTAAGTTGTGCACATTTAAACCTCTATAGATCATGGGAACCTTTCTTATAATTATAGTTGTTCTCTGTCTCTTAAACTAGGCATATGATAATACGATACATAAAAATATTTTCACATTTTAGTTTTGTAGATCAGTGCTCGTTCTGGCATTCGGCTATCAGCCAGATGGTCTCTCGTTTTCATTCTTCTAGGTAGTGCACTTCAGGTAGATGGTTAAAAGAAGACACCTGGGGGAATACATGCTGGCATTAGAGTTGTTTCATAGCATAACAGTTTTCTTTGTTTTTTTGTAGCCTTTAGGATCAAAGTGCTAGTGACTGGACAACAATATTCAAAGTCGCTGACGTGGAACATGCATACAGCAGGAGAAACCAGAGTGAAGAAAGGACTCCCCATCTACATATTTGTTCCAGGTACTTCATTCAGAAAATACTACAGTAGACAGCCAGGTGCTAGTATTTTCAGGTGGTGGTTAGCAGCTAGCATGTGTATTTCTCTAGGGCAATGGTTCTCAACTACTGCCCTCGGGACCCATCTACAGGCCAGATTTTAAGTATTACCCTGGGGAGATGCAGACTAGAATACTGCAATCACTGAGCAGCAAATTATATCACCTGTGATGCATTTCAGGTATCCTGCAAACCTGGCCTGTTAGTGCGTCCCAAGGACAGGAGTTGAGAAGGAACTCTAAGGAAAGATTGGTTTTAAATATTTTTTTCATTATTTGTTCAATGATTACGTTAAAGTAGAATTATAGGCAAAACTTTTTTTTTTCATTTTGAATAGAGTAAGGGAGGGTTATAACCCCTGTCAGTTTATTTTTTGCCATCTGTGTCCCATCGGGGAGATTGTTTTTCCCTGCAAATAACGGGAATCCTTTGAGGACCCCCAGGCCACCAGAACTTGTGTCCCCATTAGAAAACTTCCCCTCTATTACTTTTTCTAGAGACAACCAAAAATGTGGGATTTTCTCTTACTTTCACTTTCAATGATAATGGTAAAGAGGACAATAGAGAGGGTGAATTTCCCTAATATATGGGAACTGGCTTTTTGAACTACATCCAATTCGCATGAAATGTGAACCGGCAGCCCTCTCTATGTAGCAGGTTTACATATCTGCAGGCCGGCTGCGGTCCATTTTTAAAAAAAGAGTCCTGTGTGTTTTCAGTCTGGTTCAGGTGCGATTTCAAGTAAAAATTCACACTTGAACTGGTGAACAAAACTGCACCGGACTCCTTTTAAAAACCACACTGAAACCAAGGCCAGACATATGCAAACCGAGCCTAACAGGGCCACAGACAGCAATAAAAACTGATAGGTGTTCTAAATCCCCTCTATCCAAAAAAAAAAAAAAATGTTGTACATTAATGTGATTACTGTGATTGTATAAAATATGGCCTAAATAACCAACATTTACAGGATTGTTGATTTAGCTATGAAAAGCACAAATTCACTGTGGCTCTGAGGAAGAGGGGATCCCCCTTCGAAATGCATCAGCCCTCCAGAAGGTCCTCCGATGTCCTGGTGATCTGGTGGCTGCTTGTCCATTGTGGACCTTGACATGCTTTTTATATTCGTTTGTTTGTGAATATATTTCTTTTCCTTTAAAATTCAATAAATCTACTTGGGTAATGCGCAAGGCTGGTGCACCCTCTTTTTTCTTTTACATCACCTCTAGAAACATGTCATTATTAAAGCATGTGAAGTGTCAGTACATGTACATGTCCTGACAAAGTACATGTACAAAGTACATGATTTCTGGCCATTTACACATTTACGCAGCAGATCTTACTTTTACTCACGCAGCAATCTCCTGTTGGCACAAAAATTCCTGCACTACCTTGTTTCAGCTGCAGTACATTGATCACTGTGGGTTGCATTCTTTTCAATGAATGTAAGAAAGGAGCTTATGACATTAGGCCCCTTTTACATGGGTACCTCTGCTAAGCGGAATCTGCTTGCTCAGTGGTGGTTCTTTCCTTTGATCCCCGCTGAGCAGGTGGATGACAGGTCCGTGTCCACTCTGCATGTCATGCTTTCCTCTATGGGGCAATCGGATGGAAACGGACCACCATCCGTCTGTTTTTGGCAGAGAGGATCAGAATGAATGGCGGCGGGTGACGTGTCTGCTGAAATCCGCCACACCCTAGAAGAGACCAGAGGGTCCGATCAGGTCTGCCTGAAAAACTAACAGGCAGACCTGATCAGATAGCCCGTGTGAAAGGAGCACCTACATCAGCCACAGAATGCCTTGACCTGAAAAGAATTCAAGACTGTTTACGAGTAGATGAGGTGCTGAGTGAGCAACAGCAATCAGTGTACACTACAGTCTCAACACCATCAAGATGTTCACCATCAAGAGATTGCTGTCTGAGTAAAGTTACGATGTGTAACAAACACTGCAGCAGCCAGAGATTGTGCACACATTATTACAGCTAACTTATGTTTTTCCTTTTTTGGTCATCTGTTTTCATGTTTGGGCAAGAAATCAGTAGTAGCATCAACTAACATGATATTTTGTTGACCCATAAGCAGGCAGATGACACAGAATGTTGCAACACTGAGTCAGGAAACAGTGGTCCCACCTGACTTCCTATGCAGTGTGACAGGAGAGTAAGACTCTCAAGATCAACTAAATGACTTCACTGAAAGCGGAAATTTACACATATCAACTTAAAAAAATAATAATAATGTAATAATAATTATAATAATGTAATACTAATAAAAAATAATGTACTTTAGCAAGGAACACACATTCCATATTAATAATTATGCTACCAAAATTAGTGTGTGCTGTAAATCGCCTCCAGCATTGTTTCTGTTTCTACTTGCTGAAGGCTGCCATTTTGCTGAAGCCCAGAGCCCTTAAGCAGCAGTAAATCTTTAGACTGTCAGCAGAACAGCCTCTAGTGGCTCTGATTTTCGACACAATGCCAAAAGTGGAGAGCAACTGACCATGTGCAGAGCAGGGTGCGACAGTGTATACCTAGATTTTAAACAGTACAGTTATTTTTAATGTTTTACATAGCTATACCTGCAAAAGAGGCCAGCCTGAAGTGATAAATACCTAATTTTCTGACTAAAGTTCTATTTTAAAGTGTAACTCCACTTTTGTTGAGAAAAAAAACATTCCCCTCTGGGTGATCTATGTACATTGCAAGGATTTTAACAAACTTTGTTGCAGATCTTTTGTTTTTCTGAAGATCACTGTTTGTTCCTCTGTGCCCATACTGAGTGTTTTCTTAATTATTAACCAGCTGCTGCAGAATCAGGGCTCTAATAAGGAAAATTGCAGGGTCTACATCCCTTTAGACATGATTTCCTACTGGGAGTATCTTAACACAAATGCCATTTTTGTTGCAGGGGATACCAAAAATCTGACTTGTATATTAGTGTAGACTTCTGTAAAATCAGTGAGCCAATCACACAAGCAGGAAATTATGTTTCTGAGGGGCATTGTACACATTCTGTGTACAGAACACCTCCAGGTAGCCATGTTGCATTGCATTTTCAGAAAATTACAGAGCTGCAGATTGAAAAGGAAAGGTAATTTTTAATAACATTCAATTACAATATGACTTGTGTCGCAATTATGTATGCTATATTTTTTTTATTTATTTGCCATTTTTTTTCCAATGAAAGTGGAGTTACCCTTTAAGTAAGGCTCACACTGCTGCAATCAGATTTTCAGTGCGATTAAGTTATACAACTTGAATGCGGTTTGCTTATTCTGTGGGGCCAGAATGACCCTAGAATAGCACCAAGGTAGCACAGGACCCTTTTCCAAAATCACACTGCATAGATGTGAACAGGCACCATTAAAAACAATTGTTCTTGTGACTCAAGTCACATCTGAAATTGCACTAATGTGAACCAGGCCTTAAGGTGGTCTAAACAGACCAAGTTGTAGCATGAGCCAGGGTTCACCAGCAATGAAACCTGCTAGCCTATAGATTCATCTGTCATCATCCACAGTGGTAAATGACCATTTTGTGAATATGCTTGCTTCTACTTGGCAACAATGACTTTTACAACAGAAATAATAAAACACATTACTTACTGTAAGTCAGTGCTTTGCTCTTTGTTTTGTTTTTTGTTTAAAGTGTTGTCAACATGAGTATGTCCGGACTGTGGAGCTGTCTAGTCTCTGCATTGCGGAAGGAGCAGCTGCTAAGAAAATGCAAATATATATGTTCAGTAACTGAACATAATTCATCCCAACCATCTATTACTGCTTAACACAAACTGCTTTTCAAATAATTTGCTTTCACATTAAGCCAAATAATCTATATGATAAAGATGTATTCTTCTATGCATGTCTTCTTTACAAAGACTACAAATCTGCATAAATAAATCAAGTGTACTTAAGGTTAAGGCCTGATGCACACCTATGCAGGTTGCAGTTTGCATTTTTTAATACACTTTTTTGATCCACTGAAGTCTATGAAACTAAAGACCAGAAAAAAGTATCTGGCCCTTTTCATAAAATGCACAGATGTGAACGTGAAGGAAACCATGTTGAATGGACTATAATGTGTTTCTGCAAAACTGAAACGCACTAAAAAATGCATAAGTGTGAACCAGGCCCTAAGGTTTTTTGCTCCTCATACCTGAATAAGCCATGTTTAGTAGTTTGCATATTCTGTATAGCTAAGGGCCTCTCCAAAGAGTCCACGAGGCCACTGTTGTATGAAAGTAGGCAACTCTCTTCTACTAAGAGACCTAAAGAGGCCTAGGTGAATTTAAGCATTACAAATTCCCAACATGAATTGTAAAAGGCCTGTCCCCAAATGTGAAGTCATGGAGCAATAGGCTTTCTATGGTGTAAGCTACACTGGGGTTGATTTGCTAAAACAGGAGAGTGCAAAATCTGGTGCAGCTGTGCGTGATAGCCAACCAGCTTCCAGGTTTTATTGTCAAAGTTCAAATGAACATGTTGAAGTTAGAAGCGGATTGGCTACCATGCACAGCTGCACCAGATTTTGCACTCTCCAGTTTTAGTAAATCAACCACACTATGTCTTTGATTTATCACACATGAGCAAGTAATGTCGTAATTGTGGCTGTTAATTTTGTGCAGGTTTTACACAATAAGGCCTTTTTCGCATGGGGTGGACTTCGCTGCTCAGTGGGGAATCTGTTTGCTGATCCCCACTGAGCTGAGCAGCCCGCTGTCCTACCTCCTGTCCATGTACACTCAACAACCATCTGATCCAATCCACTAGGTAGATGGGGAACGGATCCCCATCCATCTGTTTTTAGTGCATAGGATTGGATCGGAAGTCGGCGAGTGTCAATGGACACATGTCCGTCGACACCTGACAATCCATATAGGGCATGGGATGGTCCAATCGGGTCCGCCCGTGTGAAAGGAGCTTCAGGCGATTTCAGTAGGGTCATTTATTACTGTCTCATACTTGACGGGCTGATTCACACCACAATTTCTGCGTTCTGGATATGTTCCTGCATGCATGTTTTTGATACATTCTGGTGCGTTTTTCCCTCTTTTTTTTTATCTCAATTGAGGACATGTGCATTCTGGTGCATTTTGGATGCATTTTGCCACATTCCAGATGCGTTCCATACAGAAAAAAATGCACCATGGTCTACTTTTGTTGACTGCACTGGAACACATTGCACTGGTGTGAACTAGGGCCATTGGAATCTATGTTAAACACTGTACATGCAGAATATAACCGCCCTGGACCACATCTGGTGTGAACCAGCCCGAAGAGCAACATATCATAGATGTCAGCTGTACAGGATCAGACCCCAAACCTTGTAGGACAGGTGTGTCTCTGAAAATGTGTTAAACACTATGGATGTTACAATAATACTGATTTAAAAAAGTTTGTTTTCATTAAAAAAAGTACATTGGTATATTGGGGAAAATTTGTAAGCAAGAAATATTAATATAAAAAGGATATCAGGGTCATCTTGAAAAAAATACCATCTGAACAGGTCGCTCTCTTAATACAACTACAAATGGATCTCAAAAACACTCTTAGGCGAGAGCAGGAGCATGGAGAGCAAGGAGGACATAAAATGTCTTAATCAAAAACTTCCTGAATTTGCCTTTTAAATACTGGGTGTAACCTGTGGTTCATAGAATGTGGATCTGATCTGGGGCAGATCATGGCAGGAATAGCCAAAAGGAAGAGGTTTAAAATATTTAGGGGATACCATCATTGCTTTACTGCTTTGTGATTCACAGACCTGGAACAAGAATGGAGGTGAGGAGTTCTTCACTGGCTGAATATTTGCTACTCTTAGTATGAGACTCACCTGGTACTGAAGAAAGGATGAAGATGGCAACCTTGGAAAATGTGTTTAAAAACAAGCCAGCAATTATAGTTCCTTTATTTCTGTCCTTGCTGGCTATCTATAAATATACTTTATTGGCATGGATTTATAAAAACTACAGGAGTTACCCGTTAGAATCAGGCTTCCATACTTTCATAGCTGTCTGGAAAAAACTTGAAATCTGTTTTATAGTATTATTTTGCTAACTACACAATACAAAGGAATGTTTGCATTTGCATAAATACAATTCATACAAATACTTTACTGTTTATCACATAAAAATCACATCTCGTTTCTGTTTTCCAGTTGCCGGTCCTGTTCACATGCAATAGAGTGTTATTTTGACTCAATCATCATTTTAATGCACTGCTACAGAATAGCATGACCTATTGCTGTAAGCAAAGCTAAAAATAAAGCAGTACCATCTGTTGTCATTTTTCGTGAGTGTCCGGATGTTGTTGTTAATCTGAATCCTGCTGGCAGTGTTTCTGAAGAGCCCGGCATCATGCTGATTCCATGGACCTCGCGTGGTGGAAATTGCCTCCTCCAGGAGGGCCCACGTCTAAAGTTTTTGTCATCAGTCTGAAAATACAAAACATGCCAAATTATAGAGCAGAGCAGCAGTTCTATTCTGCCTTTTTCAATGCTTTTAGGCATTCATCATACAATAAAAGAATATTTTCAGTTTTGTTATACTAGCAAGCATAGCTAATTGCCTAATAGGTATCTGCAACGAATGGAGTTTTAAAAAATGCTAGAGTTTAACAATAAAATCATTCCCAGATGAATCTCTCATGTACCTACATATTGCTACATGATCAGTGACTATAGTAACAAAGCAGTAACTACCAATGCTATATGGCTATATAAGTAGAACAATGTATGGATACATGGACATTGTAACATGCCCTGCTTGCCTTAAAGTGGAAGTAAACCCATCGATGAGAAGCGATCTCAAAGTGAGTGTGAAAGAAGACCTAGTTGATGAATAGTGTGTTGAGTCTAAAGTATTATGGGTGGAACTGTACATGGCTGTGCGTACTACAAAAGTAATTATTGGAGTTTGTTTTAAACCCCCCCCCAGTGTTAATGAGGAAGGTGGAGACTGAGCTTCTTGCACAGATAGAAAGAACTGCAAGGGCTGGGACAGTGATGATAATGGAGAATTTTAACTACCCAGAAATTGACTGGAGTAATGGCACTGCTAGAAAGCAAACATTTATAAACCTATTACAAGATAATTTTATTGTCCAGTTCATTAAGGCTCCGACTAGGAATGATGCTCTGTTGGACCTGGTAATCTCAAATCATGCAGAGCATATTAATAATGTCCATATAACAAATGTGGGTAGTAGTGACCATAACATGATTTAATTTAATGTTAGCCGTAAGCAACAAACACATACGGAAAAGATAAAAACACTTAATGTAAGAGCAAATTTCCAAGGATGAGGGCTGCTCTGCAAAACTTAGACTGGGAGGGAATACTAGCATCAATGAACACAGCTCAGAAATGTGAATTCTTCAACAAGACTGTATGCAAACTCATTGCAAAGTATATTTCCATGGGCAATAAGTTTAACAGGCTAAAAATAAAACCTATGTGGCTCACGGCCAAAGTTAAAAAAGCTAATCAATAAGAAAAGAGCTTTAAAAAGTATATAAAAATGAAGAAACACTATAAAATCATTAAAATGTTACAAAGAATATAACAGAATATGTAAAAAGTAAATCAAGCATGCAAAAATTCAAAACAAACAACAGATTGTAAAAGATAGCAGGACAAACCCCAAAAAAATCTTCAAATGTATTAATAGTAAAAGGTCAGGTCTGAGCATGTAGGCCCTTTACAAAATAATCTAGAGTGAGTGAATGGGTACAAAGAGAAGGCACATGTATTAAATACTTTCTTCAGATCTGTGTATACAAAGGAGCATGGGGGAACTCATGTCCATAATAATGATGGTATTGACACAGCCCCCAATGGTCCACAATGGCTCAAAAGTGATATGGTCCAGAAATATTTAGACAGAATAAAGGTAGATAAAGCACCTGGAATGGATGCCATACACCCATGGATCCTAAAAGAGCTGAGCTCTGTTATTTCAAAGCCATTATTTCTAATTTTTAGGGACTCTTTAATGACTGGAATGTTACCACTGGATTGGCATAGGGCCAATGTGGTGCCTATATTTAAAAAGGGATCAAAGTCTTTGCCAAATAACTATAGACCTGTTAATTTAACTTTTATAGTCGGGAAGATTTAGAGCATTTAATAAAAGATCACATATTGTAGATGAGTCCTTGCTGGAAAAAATATTTTCCGCAACAGACAGCATGGATTCATGAAAGACAGAAATTGTCAAACAAACCTGATTTCTTTTTATGAGAAGGTAAGTAAAACCTTGGACAGAGGGGTGGCTGTGGATGTAGTATACTTGGATTTTGCTAAATTGTTTGAGACCGTTCCCCACACACGGCTAATGTGTAAGGTAAAGTCTACAGGCTTGGAGAGATCAGTTTGCAAATGGATAGAAAACTGGCTAAAAGACCGAATTCAGAGAGCAGTGGTTAATGATTCTTACTGTGAATGGTGTAAGGTTATCAGTGGTGTACCCCAAGGTTCAGTGTTGGGACCTTTACTTTTTAATAGGGTCTTGGATTAAAAGTACCATTTCAGCGTTTGCAGATGACACCAAGCTGTGCAGTGGAATAACATCCTTACAAGCAGACCTCAATGCACTGTTTAATGGGTAACTAGGTGGCAAATGAGGTTTAATGTTGATAAATGTAAAGTTATGCACTTGGGGCTAAGAATATCCACTTCCCGACCGCCGTATGCAAAATGACGGCCGGGAAGTGGCTCAGTTATCCTGACTGGACGTCATATGACGTCCTCACGATAACAAGCCGCTGCACATCCGGGGGGCGCGCATCGTGGCGATCGGTGGTGTGGGAGGTCAGTCTGACCCCCACAATACCGATCTCGGTAAAACGCTTCGATCCGAAGCACTTTACCATGTGACCAGCCGTGACCAATCACGGCTGGTCACAGTGTAATACCGGAAAGCCGTTTATCGGCTTTCCTGTACTCAGGTCTGCAGACCTGATGAGGGGAGAGCCTATCGGCTGCATCCCTGACAGGGAGGGTTTGTGCTGATGATTTATCAGCACAGCCCTCCCTCGGATCGCCACCCTAGACCACCAGGGAGCCTGCCCAGGGACCACCAGGGAGCCGATCTGGACCACCAGGGAGACCCCCCTAGACCACCAGGTAAGTGACATACTGCCCAATGTGGATGGCACTCAGTGCCACCTTCAGATGCCACCCTAGACCACCAGGGAATGAGCCCATATCAATGTATATGCCCACCAGTGCCCCTATCAGTGCCCACCAGTGCCCCTATCAATGCATACCAGTGCCACATATCAGTGCCCCCCATTGCCACCTGCCAGTGCTCACCTATCAGTGCCCATTAGTGCCACCTATCAGTGCCCAGTGCCGCCTATGAGTGCCAATCAGTGCTGTCTATTAGTGCCCATCAGTGCCGCTTAGCAGTGTTCGTCAGTGCTGCATATCAGTGCCCATCAGTGCTGTATATAAGTGCCACCTCTCAGTACCCGTCAGTGCTGCTTATCAGTGCCGCCTTACAGTGCTCATCATCGCTGCATATAAGTGCCTCATCATCAGTGCTACCTCATCAGTGCCAATCAGTACTGCCACATCAGTGCCCGTCAGTGTAGCCTCATCAGTGCCCACCAGTGATGGAGAAAATGTACTCATTTACAAAGTTTTGTGACAAAAATAGAGAATTTTTTTTTTTTCAAAATTTTCGGTCTTTTTTTTATTTGTAGCGCAAAAAATAAAAACCGCAGGGGTGATCAAATACCACCAAAAGAAAGCTCTATTTGTGGGAACAAAATGATAAAAAATCAGTTTGGGTGCAGCGTCGCACGACCGCGCAATTGTCATTCAAAGCGCAACAGCACTGAAAATTGGTCTGGTAGTAAAGTGTTCTAAGTGCATAGTATGGAAGTGGATATACATGTATCATACATACTGGGGGAATCAATGGTGAAAAAGGATCTGGGGGTTTTGGTAGATCATAAGCTTAATAATAGCATGCAATGCCAAGCTGCGATTTCCAAAGCAAGCAAAGTCCTTTCTTGTATTTAATCACATGCCGACCAGCTGCCGTCGTTTGACGGTAGCAGGTCGGCTCTCCTGTGTGAATCGCCGTAGATTTACGGTGGTGCTTTAAGAGACTGTAGGGGTGCCACAAGTCTCTGGAGCCGATGCATGGGTCCGGCGGGCCTGATGTCCGTCGGCTACCTGCGATCGCACCTCACAGAGCCAGAATGCGGATCCATTCATGAAAACAAACGGATCTCCGTTCGGACAGGGAAGTGGAGAGATCTACTACGCCTAGTGATCGGGAGCAGCTTTCTCTCTCCACCCCCAGTCAGTCCACTCCCCCCACAGTTAGAAACACCCCCTAGGGAACATTTAACCCCTTGATCGCCCCTAGTGTTAGCCCCTTCACTGCCAATGACATTTACACTGTAATCAGTGGCTATTTTTAGCTCTGATCGCTGTATAATTGTCAATGGTCCCAAAAAAGTGTCAAAAATGTCTGATCTGTCCGCCGCAATATCGCAGTCCCACTAAAAATCATAGATCGCCATTACTAGTAAAAAAAAAGAAGAATAATAAAAATGCCATAAATCTATTCCCATAGTTTTTAAACGCGATTACTTTTGCGCAACCCAATCTATATACGCCTATTGCGATTTTTTTTACCAAAAATATGTAGAAGAAAATATATCGGCCTAAACTGTGGAATAAATTCTTTTTTTAATATTTTTTTTGATATGTATTAAAGCAAAAAGTAAAAAAATATATATTTTTTTCAAAATTGTTGCTCTTTGTTTATAGCGCAAAAAATAAAAACCGCAGAGGTGATCAAATACCATCACAAGAAAGCTCTATTTGTGGGAAAAAAGGACGTGAATTTTGTTTGGGTACAGCGTCGCAATTGTCAGTTAAAGCAACGCAGTGCCATATCACAAAAAGTGCTCTGGTCAGGAAGGGGGTAAATCCTTCAGGGGCTGAAGTGGTTAAGAGAGGTATGGACTCCAGATGAGGTAGTGAGATCTCATCTGGAATATGCAGTTCAGTTTTGGCCACCAGTTCTCAAAAAGGATATTGGGGAACCGGAGAGAGTACAGAAAAGGGTAACCAAACAGATAAGAGGCATAGAGGAGCTCAGCTATGAGGAAAGTGGTCCATATAGTGAACTTGGTGTTGAGTTATTCACTCTAAGGTCATCACAGAGGACAAGGGGGCACACTTTACGTCTAAAGAAAAGAGATTTAATCTCCCAATATGGAAAGGTTTCTTCACAGTTAGGCTTCATACGCACGGATGTTTTTTGACGCCGGCGTTTTCTGGCGTTTTTTGCAGCTCTCCATGTTAGTCAATGGCCCCATAAAAACGTCGGCGTTTTCGAGCTGTAGATGGCGTCGGCGCTAGTGAGCTGAAAGTAGAACCCACGGCCATCGCGTTCTGAGGCTGTAACGTTTTGGCATTTTTTGACGCCGCAAAACGCCAACTAACGCCAACAAACGCCAACTAATATTGTACCGGCATTTTCCGGCGTTTTTTGACGCTGCCGTTTTTAGGTTGAAAAATAGCAGAGGGATGATTTTTTTTTAAAAACGCCTATTGACGCCGACGCTCACTTACGCTCACTAACGCCGATGCATAACGCCAAAAAACGCCGATTTTTTTTCCTTGACGTCAGGCCCTATGTTTTGTTTATTTTTAAAGATACACCCTTGTGTATGAGGCCTAATAGCTGTGAAAATGTGGAATAGACTTCTTCAAGAGCTGGTTCTGGCCAGCTCGGTAGATTGCGTTAAAAAAGGCCTGGGTTCTTTCCTAAATGTACATAATATAACTGGGTACTAACATTTATAGGTAAAGTTGATCGAGGGAATATCCGATTGCCTCTAGGGGGAATCAGGAATGTTTTCCCCTGATGTAGCAAATTGGATTATGCTTTTCTGGGTTTTTTCGCCTTCCTCTGGATAGGATTGTGTATGTGGGATAGCATGATTTTTTTCTCTTTTATTGGTTCAACTAGATGGACTTGTGTCTTTTTTCAACCTGACTGACTATGATTTAAAAAAACAGTTACATTCCCAACACTTGCCAGGAATGTAACTGTCACATTGGTTGAGCTCTCAACCAACCATCAAACCATCCAATGGCTGGTGTTATAACTGATCACATTGAGGAAAAAACAGAGACCAAGATGGCAGCTTCACTGGCTGAAAATTATAGGAGGGTTTACTTCCACTTTAATAACAGACTATCTTTCTGAAACAACTTAACACATACAAAAATGGAGTCAAATGATAATGGGTGTAATCAATCTGCTTCCTATAATATAAAAGGCCAAGATATTGACTTTAACCACTTCAGCCCCGGAAGGATTTCCAGCTTTAGGACCGGAGCCCTTTTTGCGATTCGGCGCTGCGTCGCTTTAACTGACAATTGCGCGGTCGTGCGGCGTTGTACCCAAACGAAATTGGCGTCCTTTTTTTCCCACAAATAGAGCTTTCTTTTGGTGGTATTTGATCACCTCTGCGTCATTTCTGATCGCCGCTATAAACAAAAGAAGAGCGACAATTTTGCAAAAAAACCCAAATTTCTTACTTTTTGCTAAAATGCAAATCCAAAAAAAAAAATATAAAAAAACATTTTTTTTCACCGTTTTTGGCCGATTTATATTCTTCATCATATTTGCGATAAAAAAAATCGCAATCGGCGTTTATTGATTGGTTTGCGCAAAAGTGGCCGCGTTTACGGATGATGAGATTTCATTTCTGGGGTTTTTATTTTTTTTTTATTTTTTACTAAAAATGGCGGCGATCTGCGATTTTTAGCGGTACTGCGAT
>BLSH010014884.1:1340877-1353833 GCA_018402905.1 Glandirana rugosa
AACTTTGGGGTTTTTTTGTACTGCGCGCGCTCACAGTATGTCTGTAATGCAGCCGCCGTCATATTACGGCGGTTTGCGTTACAGAGCCACTTTGTCGCCGTCAATCTCCGATCGGCGGTCGGCAAGTGGTTAATCTATGAATGCTGGAATGCCATGGGACTGTTTGGCCCCATCTCTCCCATTTCCTGCACATTGCTATTCGTCAGTAAAGTCAACCATCACACTCATCCAATAGGAAGGCCCAAAGGTTGGAACCAAATGTTTTCATGAGATTAAGTCAATATCTGCATAACAGAATTCTTCATGTTTTTTTGGGGTTTCAAGATGCTCTGAGGACAGCTCAATGTATGTCAAGGAACTTCTCTGAGCGCCTGAGTTGAATTTGTATGGTCATGCTTTTTTTTTTGTTTATTTGTTTTTTTTGCTTTCAGGGGAAACTACAAGGATTTGTGTTGCATTTTTCAAATTAACAGATTGTGTCTATAAAATTCTACATTGCTTGTAAAAAAACGTATATTTTGATAACCATTAATACAGGGTATTTAACCTCTGGAAGGTTTTACCCTCTTGATGACAAGGGCATTTTTTGCTGTACTACTTTAATTGGCATTTACACAGTCATACAACACTGTATGCAAATACGCAAATTAAATGTAGAGATGTCTTTTGGTGGTATTTAATTTACCATTGGGTTTATTATTTTTTATTATATAAGCGAAAAAATACCAAAAAGTTGAAAAAAAATATTTTCTACTTTCTGTTATAAAACATATCCAATAAAAAAAATCGAATTTAATCATAAATTTAGGCCAAAATATCTTCTACTACATGTCTTTGGTAAAAAAATAAAAACCCAATAAGTGTATATTAATTCACTTGTGTGAAATGTATAGCGTCTACAAACTATGGTACATATATTGGAATTTACGCAGCTATAGACGCTATACTTTAATGGTGGTGATCAACGTCTTATAGTGTGACTGTGATTGCAGGCAGGCAACCTGGTGCTAATAGACACTGGCTAGGAGGGTTACTAGCTGACAACGACACTAATACATTTATCAGTGATAACACTGTACACTGACACTGTACTAATGACACTGGCTGCGAAAGGGATCCTGTGCTCAAGGCATGCCAAGATTTTACACTGAGCTGCACATACATAGCTCAGAGTACACGCTAAAGATGTTTCCTAGTCAGCAGGTAAGAAGCTTTTATGGCAAATTAAATATAACTGGTCTCTTATTCCTTTTTATTTCTTGTTCAAATTATTTATGAAAGAAGGAAAGAAGAGTTTAATTTGTTGGAAGAACAACAGCAATCTGCATATAAACTGACTATATACTGTGTGCATTATACCTATCTATCCAGCAGGTGGCACTGTAGTGTGCATCTGTGGTGATGTAATTGGAGGAAGTGTCGTCTCTCTCAGTGTATGCAGTTGTATGTTCCTGTTTCTCATGATGTAAATCTGCTATTTCTCCATAAAAGCAAAGCTATTGCTGTAAACAAGAAGTTTTTAGCGCATTTATCAATACTCTGACAACAGGTTATGGCCCTAGCACACCCAGCAGCACCCAGAGGCACTGGAAAGAATACTCAGTGAGTACAGTATACAAGCTTCTGAAATATGGCAAGTGGGTCAAATCAGCAATGCCAATTACCAGCTGTAGAAATTTAAACTAGAAATGTTTCTCATCAAGGATGACTTGTGGCAAGTGCTGAATACAGACAGACCCACATATGGAGAGATGGAGATATGGGACAAAAAGGATAGGCAGGCAAATGCAACCATAAGCTTATTAGTGGACCAGCTTATCCACATAAGAACAGAGAAAACGGCCAAAGGTATGTAGACTTCATTTCAAAAACTGCATGAGCATTTAAGTCTAAACAGTAAGCTGTTTCTACTAAGAAAGTTGTACAAAATTAGACTAGAAGAAGGCCAGCAAATGTGTCACCATGTGAAAGCTATACTAGAGCTCATAGGGCAGCTGCGTGCCATTGGATAGGACATCAAGGAAACCATATTGTTGCCCTGCTCCTCTCCAGCCTTTTAGAGACATATACTGCTCTTATTAATGTTTTAGAAACCAGACCCGAGCAGGAACTAAAACTGGAATATGTCAAAGAGAAATTAACTGATGAATATGACAGAAGGAAAGAAAACATGCACCATGATGACAAAGCTCTTAAAATATACAAAGGCACAAAGCACAACAAAGAAAGCAGAGCCTGTTTTAGCTGTAAAAGGATCAGTCACTTAAAAAAGGACTGTTCTATCTGGAAAGCCGAGCAGTGAAAGCTAGAGTTAGCCACAAAAGAGAGTCAAAGCAGCCACAAAGGAAACTGCAGACACATCATGGAGTGGTACCTTTAAAGTGACACAGAGCAGCAAGCCACGCAGCTGGTGCATAGACTCAAAAAAGACAAGCCACATGACTAACAATGAGACCTTCTTCACAAACATTGATTACAGTGCAAAAGACAAAGTTTTCCTAGCAAACTGGAAAAGCATCACCAGGGCCAGGGCTTCCTGAACTGTATTACACCACAAGGAGGTAAGCAGAGTATCCTTGTAAAGAAAGTGTTGTACGTTCCTGAACTAGAAAGCAGCCTTCTATCTTGCGAACAACGGTCTCACAGTTAAGTTCCAGGGTGATGAATGCACAATTCACAATAAGCAGTGATTCCACGCAAAAGGAAACCTGGATTAATCACCTATACAGTCTCATCACCACAGACCAGCAAGCCAATATAGTCTCTAATGACCTACACAGTAAATGTATTCACTTATGGCACAGGCGATTAGGACACAGAAGCTATACAGGACATTATAAAGAGAGGCTTATCAGAAGATTTGTCAGTGATGCCTTGCAAAATGCTCATGAAATGCAAGTGCTGTATAGACGCAAAAGCCACATGTGCTCCCTTTCCACAGGCGTCGCAAAGAAAAACTGCCCATTCCCTGCAGCTTATACACAGGGACGTATGCGGTCCAATGAAAACTCCCATGTCAGGCAGGAACAGATATCTACTGATTTTCATTGATGATTATTCCAGGTACACAACTACTTATTGATGAAACATAAGAATGAAACATCAGAGAAACTTCAAGAGTTTGTTGCCATGTCCAGCAACAAATTCCAACACAAACTAGGAATAATACACACTGACAATGGGGGGAGAATACATAAGCAAAGAAGTAGCCTCATACCTGAAGAGACAAGGAATAGTACACCAGACAACCACCCCATACACTCCTGAACAAAACGGTGTAGCAGAAAGGAAAAATCGCACTGTTATAGAAATGGTCAGATGCATGTTGTCGAATGCCAACCTACTTCACAAAAACTGGGTAGAAGCAATCATGACCGCATCCTACCTACAGAACAGACTACCCTCAAGAGCCATTAAAAGTATTCCATCCGAAATGGATCAAAGCCTAGCATAGGGCACATCAGAGTGTTTGGATGAAAAGAATATGCCTATATTCCAAGTGAGAAACAATCCAAGCTGGAGAACAAAGCCATAGAAGGCATTCTATTAGGCTACAGTAAGAAAACTAAGGGTTACAGAATCCTACACACAAAGACTGACAAAGTGGCAATAAGTCATAGTGTTTATTTTGATGAAAGTCCATCAACAGAAACATCAATCCCTGAAAGCTCTGAAGTGAACATGCCAACAAACTAAAAGAAAAGGTCACAAAGAACAAGAAGTGGAACTCACAATACCTAAACCAAGTTCCCCACCAGATCCTGCTGAACTGCCTGAAATCAGAAGATCCAATCAGACTACAAAGGTGATACCACCCCGCAAGCTCTTATACACTGTCAAAACACACAGCATACTTGAACCAACATCCTGGGAAGACATAAAAAAACTGCCAAAAAAGCCAATAAATGGAGAAAGGCAGCAGAAGAAGAATTAAAGTCACTTCAAGAAAATAAAACCTGGACATTAACAGAGCTCCCTCCTAATGGCAAAACTATAGGAAGCAAGTGGACTTTCAAAGTAAAATCAGACGCAGAAGGGTATATCCACAAATACAAAGCCAGACTAGTTGCCAAGGGTTATTCCCAGAAATTCAGTGAAGATTACGATGAAACATTCACTTCCGTCATAAAACACTCCACCATCAGAGCGCTTCTTAGCGTTGCAGCCAGGAAGGGCATGCAAGTGAAACACCTAGACGTTAAAACTGCTTTCCTATATGGAGACATTATGGAAGATCTCTACATAGAGCATCCACCAGGGTTTGAGCAAAGAGACAACCTTATGTGTAAACAGAAGAGCATCTACATTCTTAAACAATCTGCAATGATGTGGAATCAGAAAGTAAACAAAATGCTTACTAGAGAGGGATTCTCAAGAAGTAACGCAGACCCCTGTCTCTACTCCAGGAATCAAGAAGACAGATGGATATACATCCTTATCTATGCCAATGACATTATAACTTGTTTTGAACAAGAGAGTGATTACAATCAGATACTTCACAAACTATAGGAACATTTTTAAATCAAAGAGCTAGGGATTATTAGCTATTACCTGGGAATCCAAATAGAGAGAGAAGATGGAAGTTATCTTCTCAAGCAATCTCAGAAAATCTCAGAAATCTTGTAACAATTCCATATGCAAGATGCAAAGGAAGTGAAAACTCCTATGGAACCAGGCTATCAAAAGAGCAATGAAGCAGAAAACGTGCTACCCAACAATCATATGTATTGCAGAGCAATCGGTAAGCTGCTATATGTTGCCACTCTGACAAGACCAGACATAGCCACAGCAGTGGGAATACTATGCAGGAAAGTTTTAGCTCCCTGTCAGCATGACTGGAACGCAGTAAAAAGAATGATGCAATACCTCAAAGGAACAATTCAGATGAAGTTACGCTTACCAGCAGCATCAAATCCAAAACTGGTCAAATATGTGGATACTGATTGGGCCGGGGACTGCACAGACCACAAATCCACAAGTGGATTCATCTTCCAGTATGGGGAAGGAACCATAAGTTGGTCTAGTCGAAAGCAAATAACTGTCGCTCTATCTTAAACTGAAGCAGACTACATTGCAGCAGCACCCGCATGTCAAGAAGCGATATGGATTCATCAAATTTTTGTGGACATTGGGATAGACATGTCAAAGCATATTCCCATTTTTGAAGACAACCAGGGATATACAAAGCTTACTCAACCAGAAAGGGTCAATCCTAGGACCAAACACATTGGCGTCATGTATCATCTACTGAGGGATAATCAAAAGCAAGGTTGTCAGGATTGAGCTTACCTACTGATGGCACTGTGCTGCTCTGGGCTGTTTGCTGCAGCTCCAGTGGCCACCAGCAGGTGTCTCCCCAGAGCCAGCAAGCTGTAACAATCAGCCACACTTGGGTTCAGCCATTAGATGGTTATTTAAGACTGTTCCTCCCTTTCCCCAGTGCGTCACGATCCTGTTCTCCTCATTGCTGCCAGATCCTTGTGCTCGTGTCCCCTGATATTCTGAACCTTCCTGTACCCATCTGCCTTGCTCCTGCTTCCTGCTCTAGTACCCAGCCTTGATGCCTTGCTTCCATGTATACCCTGTACTCTTGTCCTTTATATTATAGATATTGTATATAGTTATTTTTGGTCCATAGTGTAGTTAGGTTTATTAGTGATTCTTGTTTGTGCATTGGGGGTTTGGTTCTTGTTTTTGTCTTTGAGGTTTGTTTTGCTTGCTCTTTGCTGTGTATGTTTTTTGGTGTGTGTTTTACTGTAAATAAATATCACCTTAAAGTATATACTTTGGTCTCAGTTTCCTTGTGTAGCTACGTGTCTGGTCTGCCAAGCTGCAGAAACCTGACAAAGGTGTTATTGACATTCAATACTGCCCATCAGAGGAGATGACTGCTGATGCACTCACCAAGCCTTTGTTGAAGGAATGTCATAATTATATCCAGAAGAAGCTGAATGTAATTTGACAAAGCATATGCTGTTGAGAAGCAGTGTTGGAAGAACAACAGCAATCTGCATATAAACTGACTATATACTGTGTGCATTATACCTATCTATCCAGCAGGTGGCACTGTAGCATGTATCTGTGGTGATGTAATCAGAGGAAGTGTTGTCTCTCTCAGTGTATGTAGTTGTATGTTCCTGTTTCTCATGATGTAACAGCATGTTCTGTTATTTCTCCATAAAAGCAAAGCTATTGCTGCAAACAAGAAGTTTCCAGCGAATTATATAAATACTCTGACAACATAGTTAACAACATATGGGTTAAGAAACCATTGTGAGATATACAAGAGTAATAAATTGTAGAAGACAAGATGCACAACAAAGTATAAACAATTTAGAACTGGGGGTGCAATAAAGTATTCAGAACTATGGGTGCTAGACAATACAAGACATTATTTGTCAGGGGCAGAGGATCTCATTTTTTAGGTAGTTATGGGATCTCCCAGTGGGTTAAGTATGTTTTACGCCAATAGGGTGCCTAAGGGTAAAGAGATCCAACATCTGCTCAATCCATGGTAGTCTATAGTAGAACTGTTGGCACAACTTGCACCCTGTATGTATAAGTTTCTGAATGGCCTAGTCAAAATAGTAACTAGGCAAAAGAAAGAAGCAATAGGGATAGAAAAAAGAAGAGTAGGGAGAGTAGGGGGTAAGGAGAAGGAGTAGAGGGGGTCTGGAGTGCTAGCCCATGGGTTTATCAATAAGGGGGTCAGATCGATTTTGAGGATTTTGAGGGGGAAATCACTGCAGTAATAGGGTGTCATCAAATTGTGGGGGGAGAAAGTGGTGTATCCAGGGTTGCCACAATTTGGTGTAATATTCGATCCTGTCTTGCAAGATCGCCTCCAATTTGGCATGGATCATAGCCTTAGTGATTCTATTTTTAGTTTTCACAATGTTGAGAGAGCTAGTTTTCCAGGCTTTCGCAATGGTCTGCTTGGTGGCTGTGATTACCTGGAGGAATAGTTTGTGTTCAGGTCTCTTCTTCAACAAAAAACCTTCCTGCTACCCAAATTATTTTTCTTGTTAAGTAAAGTTCTAATTTAAGAAGAAAGAAAAGATACATAACTGAAAAACACTGGCTGGTGAGCACCCCAGTAGTGTATAGGAAAACACTGTACATATAAAAGGCACAGGAGAATTTATATTGTGGGAAAGTTTATAAAATTCAGGGCATAGTGACTGATTGAATTGTAGGTCTTTTCTTTTTGCTGCTAGCACCACTGACACATGCTTGCCTGTGAACCTCCCAAAAGTACTGGTAGTGCCAAGTATGCCAGCGGTATTTTTGAGTACTGCTTTGGTATTATTCTAAACTTTACATTCAATGAAATCCCCAATTTAAAAAAAAAAGAAAAAAATGATGTTTCATATTCCCTCAGTCCCAGAAGAGTACTAGAGCAGGTTTTTGGAAGGCTGCCAGTTTGTCATTACTAATTAATAGAGAAGTCTTTTTTTCATTATATGTGAGCACTTGGGCACAAATATGAAGTACTGAACAGAAATGTCACTAATAAAATATAGAAACTTTCACAAAGATTGTTAAGCAGTTTATCTGGTGTGCATGTGTTTCCTATAGGATTAGAGTTTCAAGTATCAGTTCTATAATATGTACCCACATAGCTAAAGAGCTGCAGTTAACCATACATAAAGCCAAGGACTGTTTCTTAAGACATACCCTTTTATATAAGCGCTTATCTCTTTGGTCATGTAACTCCTATAATAGGGCTCATGCACATGGCTGATTAGGGCTGTGCAGTGCCCTAGCAGGGTATTTCTATGATGCGTACAGCCAAGTGCTTATGAGCAGCCGTGGACAGGAAGTCGCGGGTCTAGGGGCACACATTAGCCCCTAATTACAGGAAACTGCTCCAAGTGCAATTATGTCAACAACTGTGGACAATATAAGCCTGTCCTTGATTTGTGCAGGCTTCCTGTCTGTGGTCGACCACGTTCTTAAAAGCTATTGCTAGAATGCATTATTGAAGGCAGCATGAGATGTGATTTATATATAGAGCTACTTTTTAAGTGACTATCACCAAAAAACTATGGTTTTAAACCATATCTAAACCCAAGAACATATTGCAGATTGCCAGTCCTTAGATGTGGTGCATTTGTTTTGCCTTTTCAGGCTTTTCCCCCTTTATTTTAATCTGATGATCCTACCTGTCCTAGAATGTCAACCCTTATTGTGTATATATAGAGAAGCAGAGTTGTCACCTTTGGACTGCAGAACACCTCACTTTCGCCTCTTCTTTATAACATAGGGATGCAGTGTTTTGTAGTCCACACAGAGGGCTAGGAACAATGTTAACCGATAAGAGTAGAGCATGGGAAGTCCTCAGCTGACAAATTTCTGATATGATTGACTGGTGTTTTGTGACTTATCTAACAGATATAACAAAACTCTTTCAATAGTATATTTAACAGATCACAAGGGAGAAAATAGAATAGGTTCATTGTAAGGGTTTAAGATGGGGAGACACAGCGGCACTCATCTGAGTGCAGTAAGTTTCAACAGGTACAAGATTTAATGTAAGTTAAATTGGCAACTCACAAAGGAAGGGATAAAACAAGCATGTCACAATAGTGGTCTCTCTGTGTAGTCCTTGTCCAGATGGCTGGCGTTGTGGGGCGCTGTTGGTGACTCGCTCGCTCCAGGAATCCCCCAAGGCTCCAAGTGGATCTGAGTGGATCCGGTAGTCGTCTCTCCATCAGCTGTTATATCCAGTGACATCACAGCTGACAGAGAGATGGCTGCCCCCCCACCCCAGAGTACCTTGTCCCCATATTGATGGGGACATGGGCCTCTTCCCCACAACCCTGGCTGGTGATTGTAGGGGTCTGCGGGCAGAAGGGTTTCTTGGAATTTGGAAGCCACCTTTAACAAGAAGGCCCCCAAGATCCCACCCCCCATGTGAATGAGTATGGGGTACACTGTACCCCTATTCATTCACCAAAGTGTCAAAAAGAAATAAAAACACCTGCCAGGCTGCATGCTTGGATGAGGATCTGGTATGGATTTTGGGTAGGACTCCATGCCATTTTTAAAAAAATGTTGGTGAGGGGGTTCCCTCCAAAATCCATATCAGACCTAACAGTCTGGTATGGATTTAGGGGGACCCCCTCACCAAATTTTTTTTGCCTGGTTTGGACTGGGGAAAGGGAGGGGGGCATTCTGTTTTTCCACAATTTTTTATTGTTGGCAATGTTTTCTTTACAGTCAGCTGTCAGCGGGGAACCCCGCTGACAGCGGATGAGTCATCCGTTCTTAAGGATGCAGAGGCCAGCTTCCCTGCCCGCTCCTTAACAACCAGCTAATGTTAAAGATGCCGGTGGCCACCAGCTTCACATGTAAATCACAGCTGAACCGCTGAATAGCTGCTTTAGAAATTTGCAGTGAAAACTGGGGGGGCGGGGGGGAATTTGCACTGGACATGATGTGTGAACCTAGCCTTACCATGCAGTAATCGAAGCATTATTCTGTAAGATGTTTTGCTCATCTGTGTTACAGATACAGGTACATGAAGTCTTTTTTCAGCACAACAACCTTTTAATATGTTTTATGTTTCATTTTGATTTGCCAGGTGGAAACAAAAAAAAAAATTAAATTAAATGAAAATCATCAGCTCCATTGATTAGCTTTATGAACATTAATTCCAGCATTACTACATTAGTTCAAGAAAATGAGGACTCTATAAGGAATGGTCCATTTTTTACTGAGATCAATCCATGTCTATGATTTCCAGCAAGAGTTTATCTAGTGATCAGAAAAGTAAATGAGTTTGGTTCACTGGAACTTCATGCCTATACAAAGTATGATAAACTCCTCTTCTGTAATATAACACTGGTGTGATCTGTTGTAAAAGTGGGCTTACAGAAATCCACAAAACTTCTTGGAAAAAAGGAGGAAAATGTAAAATGGTCTAAAGGAAGTTTGCAGTGTAAAGGAGACAATAGTTATGGGGTGATTATGAGTAATGTAAAATTGTTTAAAATTGTTCCACACAGTGCAAAACAAAGTACACTGTAAACAATGACAAAGCTTTGTCTCCATTAGGGCCGGTTCACACATAGGCAATCCGACTTCAGCGTGACTTCAGAGGACTTGCAACGCGACTCCATGCCAGGCGACTTTGCCTGTGGCCAATCAGAGATGGGAGGGAGGGGGTTGTCTTCAAAAATTATTTTCTTTTAACTGTAAAGTTGCTTCAATATAGATGAGGGATAGGACTTGGAGGCGACTTCCATTGAATTCTATGGGCACAAGTCGGATAGAAGTCGCCTTGAAGTAGTACAGTAACCACACTTTGAAGTGGGAGCGACTTCAGTAGTGTGTATTAAGATGGCTCCCATTCACTTTGATGGGATTTCTTATGTCAAGTGACATGGGGCGACTTGAGATGACACAAGTCGGAGCGCAAGTCGCCCCTGTGTGAACCGGCCCTTAGTTCCCAGTCACAGAAGAATGTAGATGAATGTTTTCATAACATTGCTTTGCCACATAATTGTCAAACACAGGCTATAGTAGTATGGTTTACCTCATCAAGACGTCTCTCAGTTCCTAATGCCAACAGATTATTGTACTCTCTTTCCAGAATTTGTCTAGCCTGAAAATCAAAACAGTCAGCATTCAGTTATACACAGTAATACATTTACTGACACCTTAAATGATACCAGCTTAGCTAATATATTTAGTATTTGACCTCACCCTCACAATTCTCATGAAAATTCCCTGTTGTAAACTACATTGCTCTGGTCTGCACAGACCCAGCCAGTGTTCATCACCTTTTTCAGGTTCAGAGGCCTGTGATGCGGACCCATATGCTCCTGGAGCAGAAAAGAACATATTGCCTCCCAGAAGTCCATTTCAGCCCACCTACCTAAAGCTGAAATTCTCTAAGGTCTTCCAGACCAGAATCATTTGCATCTACTTTACAGGCGGTCATAGGCGTTTAACAGATAAACAGTGCCAGTATTCAAAAAGCAGGAGCTGGTTTCATTGCACATTTTAGATCCGTCTTAGTTCAGAAGACTAATAAGCAGTGCCGGGACAAAGATACCAAATTGCCCCCCCCCCATTATGTGCAAGCTTATGATTCGGAGGGGGAGAGAGCACAGCCCGTACTTCCTCCCGGCTCTCTTCTCCTCTCCTTGTCTCTAGGCTGACAGAAGTAGTGATTCTGCTGTCACTACTCCTGTCAGCCTTATAGTAGACGGAACTTAGAGCGCCCCCATCCCTACGTACTGTGCTCAGGGCAGCTGACCCTTCTGCCCACCCCTTGTCCCGACCCTGCTTATAAGGAGCATGGAACCAGGTCAAATGCTAAAGACATGCTTACAGCCAAAATTTCAGGGACAAAAGAATGTCAACCAAGGTGAAATAAACCAGTACCAGTCACCTTGGTGCCCTACTTTTCATTTTTTTTTCTACTTACAGTGTCATGTGTGTTTGATGTGGTAAATCAGCAGGTGTGGCTCATATATTGGCATCAGTCTATTATCGCGTCTTCCTGACACAGCAAGACTTCCATAACTGCTAGCAAACAATCTGAAAGCTCACATTACCAAATCTACTACACAAAATCTACTTCAACCAAAAGTCAGCTCAAGTGCAAAACCAATACAATCAAAGTCAACAACAAAAACCCTGCATGTGTTTATGCGATACTGGTGCCAAAAAATAAAAGAGTGGAATTGCTCTTATGGTCCAATCAAAAAGAAAAACAGCTAGCATACCATTAGATACAAATGGTTATAGAGCATAGAAAAAAACATGCTGCACTAATCAAAACATGTATATGATCTTAGCGCAATGATGTGCAGTAATAACAGTTGATAAAGATAAAAGTGAAGGTAAATCAATACGCAAAAAAAAAGATATTGTATACAATATTAACAATAGTGTACCAAAAAAATAACAAAACAAGTCCATTCAGCATACAATTGCAAAAAAAAGTCCCATAATAATAGTCTCATTGCTAAAATCAATGTGCGAAGATGAAAGTAGTTCAATTGGATGTGTTCCACACCATCTGCATGCTCCTTCGCTTTATTTCACACAAAGCTATGACCCCCTGTATCAAAAGTCATAAAGCACTTAGGTTGATGTAACCATTCGTCAAAACAGATGAACCCAGGATCTTGCAGCCTCTCCCCAGTAGATAACTTGGTCTCATAAATCACAGGATCATATAGGAAACATAAAAAAAAAACATATGCTCCACAAACCTTCTATTAAAATATAATATATAATAGTGGCACCGCGCTAAAACAAATGTGTATAAGTTAATCTGTGTATATAAATACATAAAATAATAGAAAAAAATATATACAAAGTGTATAACATTCAGCTGCTGCTTTAAAAGTAATATATCCAATAAATTCATTCACTATAAATAATCATAGCAAAAAGCAGCGCTTATATTCGCAATAATCTTGCCAATATTTAGTGCATATAATATTTTGTGCAAAAACTATATACATGTGCAATCTTGCAAAAAAGTGCTTATCACAAAAAGTGCTAGTGCAGATGAATTAATCAGTGAAAGAAAGATAATAAACAGTCCAATATAGTGTCCATTAAACAATCTTCTTCCCAATGTGCTGCAATCCTTCAAACTTGTTCCATCACCAAGAACCAGCATGCAGGTGATCACACTAGGGGCTTACCAGATGTACACAACAAAAACGCCTGTTTATCAGAAAAGAGCTCAGCCACCTCTCTCCAATATAAGGTCCACACCTCCAGGAAACCACCGATCTCATATACCCATCATAAGAGACAAAACAAAATGCTCCTCATAGTGTATCTCTCAGACAATTTGGTTTATTTCAGAAAGGGGTAAAAGTTGCGCTTACATCAAGAAAAAAATACAATCGCAGTATAGGAATTTTAGACATCTACCAGTCCGCCGAGTACAGCTCCTCTCCACCTCTAAAGGAGCGTCCAGGCTC
>BLSH010014884.1:1371172-1394144 GCA_018402905.1 Glandirana rugosa
CAGTCATATTTATGTCGACAAGACACTTCGGGAGTCTCCAAACGACCTCTTGGAATCACTTGTTTGTCGTAGTACTTCCGGTTCCTCGTGTGGTCTGTCCAGTCCCTATTTCAACACCTCTTCAAATTTCGTCCCAATCCAATATTTTTTCATAGGGTTCGAAACTTGTAGAGTGCCTCGTGACAAGTTAGGTAGTAGGTTTTTACCTTTCTTATACCGTGTTGACGTTTGGATGGTTCTGTACCGGCAGGTGGATTTGACTGTCCGACCCGTTCCTCTCGTAAGTAGTCTCTTCGTTGGTTCTCTGGGTTCACTAAGGTTCTCCAGCAAACCTCTGAGGGCTTCACAGAACAGCTGTATTTATACTGACATTACATTACACACAGGTGGACTCTATTTACTGATTAGGTGACTTCTAAAGGCAATTGGTTCCACTAGATTTTAGTGAGGTATATCAAAGTAAAGGGGGCTGAATACAACTGTGTGCCACACTTTTCAGATATTTATTTGTAAAAAATCTGCAAAACCATTCAAAATTTCCCTTCCACTTCACAATTATGTGCCACTTTGTGTTGGTCTATCACATTTATGTTTTTGGCTGTAACATTACAAAATGTCAAACATTTCAAGGGGTATGAATACTTTTCAAGGCACTATATGTAGTCAAATAGGATCATAACTACCAACATGCTATCTAAGCGGGTCTCAGATAAAGTTTTTGAAAAACACCAACCTGGGTTATATAAAACAAAATATCCCACTGCCTAATAATTTTGGACAAGCCGGCAGAACACAGCCTGGCAATACAAGAATCACACTGTTCCATGCCACCTATAAAATATTTTGTTTTCTTTAAGTTGCATAACAAACATTCCTATGAAATATACATATTGTTATTTTCTTGGAACAATTTTAGTTGTCATGATCAACTTTACTTTATCATTTTAATATTTAATGATCTTTGGTCTTGATTGATTGGTTGGTTTTGGTTGTATTTCTGATTGTCAATCAGTGTAGTTGGGATAGCAAGGAATAGGCTGAGTGGCAGTGTTTCAGCTAGAAAAAGATTAGGGGCTTGGATCCAGTGAGTGGATGGAGGAGAAGGACCACTGGAAGGGGGAGCAGAGATGTGTGAGCCAATAAAAGTAAGTCAGGAAAAAACATTGTCCTAGAACTATATGAAGATCAAAATATATCAATTGACTTCAATACTCATTTGTAGTCCTCAGTTTGAAATGATTAAAATCATGAACAAAAAAACAAGCTACATATACTTTTCAACATCATCCTGCTATGTCATTAAATATAGCCCACAGTGTCTTCATTGATATTTTTTTGTAGAACTCTAATTATGCAGCAATAGTGTTCATACCTGTGCCCAGCTACCTTCTTCCGACTCTTTCTGCATGATCAGCAGGAAAAATGAACATGAAAACACATACAAAAATAAAAACAGGACAGTAAATTTGATTCCACATAAAAGGAAGTGTGTAATATTTAGCGTATAAATGTATAATGTTACATTTGCTTTGCAGTGGTTGCTGTGTTTTACTTTTCTTTAGTGGCAACTTGCACTAACTCATTGTGGTAACGCATGTAACTTCGGTAACTGTGTTACAGTGGCATTCATTTTGAATTGGTATCCCGAGGTACCCCAGCACCCAAGGGGATGCACCACAGCCTGTGGCAGTGCGTTGGGCTGCGCTACTCAAAAAGCCCCATGTCCAAGTTTCTGCTTGTTAGAATGCATTTCAATCCCCTTTGTTTTAAAGGGCTGTCTTAACATAATGTTCCTTAACATATTGTAAATGGGCCCTTAAGCTTATTAAAAACAAAAATGTAAAGAACATTGACTGTATACAAAGCACAGTAACCAATGCAGGCAGACCATAGTCTTTGCAATGCCTAACTCTCTGAGCTGATAGTATTGTTGTGACGAAGAAATGTTAACTATGCCTTACATAAATAGATATATATACACACACACACACTATATTACCAAAAGTATTGGGCCTTTACACGCACATGAAATTTAATGGCATCCCAGTCTTAGTTTGTAGGGTTCAATATTGAGTTGGCCCACCCTTTGCAGCTAAAACAGCTTCAAATCTTCTGGGAAGGCTGTCCAGGAGGTTTAGGAGTGTCTATGGGAATGTTCAACCATTCTTCCAGAAGTACATTTGTGAGGTCAGGCACTTATGTGGACAAGAAGGCCTGGCTCACAGTCTCTGCTCTAATTTCCAAAGGTGTTCTATCAGGTTGATGTTAGGACTCGGGCCAGTCAAATTCCCCCACCCCAAACTCACCCATTCGTTTCTTTATGGACCTTGTTTGTGCACTGGTGAGCAGTCATGTTGGAACAGGAAGGGGCCATCCCCAAACTGTTTCCACAAAGTTGGGAGCATGAAATTGTGCAAAATGTCTTGGTATGCTGACGCCTTATGAGTTCCCTTCACTGGAACTAAGGGGCCAAGCCCATCCCCTGAAAAACAACCCCACACCATAATCCCCCCTCCACCAAATAATTTGGACCAGTACACAAAGCAAGATCCATAAAGACATGGATGAGCTAGTTCCTCTAAAACAATTTTAGTGTGTAATCTGGATTAGCATTTTAAAGGGTTACATGCATTTCTCTAGTACATACATACATATTGTACACTGTAAAAATTTATATAATACTGTATATATTTAATTAAAAAGGGGGAAGTGAAATTTAAGTTTTACACAAAAACAAAGGTAGAATCTGATTTTTTTTTGTTAAATCTTTGCTCTGCATGGGCTGTCCATCTACACATGAGATATATCAATGGTTTTAATCCCTTTCATTATGCCACTACCGTTAAAAACTGTACATGTGCAACATTTGTAATTATAGGCTTGTAAAACCCTGGTTATACTAGAAACTACTAAAATGTATTTGAAATTGTATGACTGACATTGTAAATCAATGTGGTTAATGACTTACCGTTTTGGCAGGAGCTGTTAGAGTCTCCATTTCCTCATGGGTCACCCATACATTACCAGACGGCTAATGAGAGGGCCCATGGGAGAGCAGGTTGAGATCCACGTCAGGTAAGCAGCATTAAAGAAGAAAGTCAGCACCACTGTTAACAGTGTAATAACATCACAGTCAGCAGATATGCTAAATGCTTCTGCGTCATAGATGTCCCAAGATCCCCCACGAGCTATATTGTAAATACAGAAATAAAGCCCATTTTCATATACTTGTGGTTGAAGAATGTTCACTGAATAACAGAGTAAAACTGAGCTCCATTCTATAGGTGTACTACACAATATAAAGAACCCTATAAAGCCTTACTGGCCTTACTTCGAAAGCATGTTCAGCAGTGACACATAGCTTCCAAATTTTATATTTTAATGTCCATGTTCTTATGCACATGGTGGTTTTTTTCTCAATCTCCTGTGTTTCACATTTATAAAAAGCTAATTTATAGAAAAACACATCTTTTTAACACCTAGTCATATAAATGATTTAAACTAGTCTCCCCAGTTTGGTATGCAGAGAAAACTGATTCATGCACTATAAAAGACAGGGATGAAAATAATTTTAGAACAGTTAATAATAATTATATAATGACATTCTGTTAACTACTGTGTATACCCAGGGTAAAAGTAGAAGAAATAGACTCACTGTTCTTGATGTTGGAGGAGCTGAGGGACTTGTAAGTGAGACCATTTCCTGAATAGCAAGGCGAAGTTTCAAGCGATGCAAGGGGTTGCTAATCCCAATTTCTCGCTGAATTTCAGTGTCTGACAATGCAGACATAATGGCACCACTTTTCACATTGGCACGACAAGCTGCAACATACCAGGCTGGCATTCCAAGCCATAACTGGAAAAAAAGCATTTTGATATATGACATAACTGCCTTTTATATCTATACCTACTGACCATGTAAACCTAATTTGTCATTCTTTAAAGAAGAACTCTGGGATGTAGTATTTATCTCGACTAACTCCTTAAGAAAATTCCATCACAGTTTTAGAGAACTAACAACCCTGTGTTTAAAACACTGCTTTTGAGTCCATATGCTCTAACTGTACCATGGATAATTTTTTTTAAATATACAACACTTCTGGGTGCCTCCCGCTCTGCAGATCACATCAGGCAGATTCAAAGCATACAAAGACAGATGCAACCTAGCATTTATAACATGTTAAGTAGTTTCATGTATTAAATAAAAGCAATATTTCAAGGTTAATATATACTGTATTTTTTACTTTTAAGGTTGTCTTGTCCAGTCTAGTTAGTTTAGATTCATACGGTTAAATAACATGGAAAAGATATCTACAAGTATGCAGTATGTATAATGTAGATTAAATGTCACAGAGCTTTTCTTTCTTATAATGTCATGACCTGGCAGAACCTCATTTGACTTTGTATAAATCCACTGTTATCTTGATTTCAAATTGAGGAAAAAAACATTTTATCCTTCTATACCCTAGAATGGCACTTTTCCTGCTGGATTTACATGAAGTACAGAATAAGGCCTCATACACACGGGCGTATCTTTAAAAATAAACAAAACGTCAGGCCCGACGTCAAGGAAAAAAATCTGCGTTTTTCGGCGTTATGCATCGGTGATTTACTGAAACCGGAGGTGCAAAATTTGGTGCAGCTCTGCATAGAAACCAATCAGCTTCATTATGCTTAATTCAGCTTAATTGAACAAGCTGAAATTCAAAGCTGATTAGCTCCCATGCACAGCTGCACCAGATTTTGCACTCTCCAGTTTTAGCAAATCAACCCCAATAATTCCAATATGTCATTCTTAACTATTATACTGTCCAATCAGCATCCAAAGGTGTCAAAATCACCAGGATTATATTGCACAAAGGTAATATGTAGGGTGTACCTTGCTTTCTTACCTCAAGCCATGCTACGACTGTAGGTCCATCCCATTGCGCAAATGGCAGTCCTTTTCTGCGGGCCTCTTCAAGAAGTTCATGCCTACAAAAGTAAAAATAGATAGCATTTTCATTAAATCAAAGATCAAACCTTTTAGGGACCATACTTCAGTAAACAGAAAAATGATAACTTGATAAGGATAACTCCACACTACCTTTACCCTTTATGCCACCTCACTAGCTTTGGAACCCTAGGGTATTACATTACTGTGCAAAAGTTTTAGGCAGGTGTGAAGAAATGCTGTAAAGTAAGCATTCGTTCAAAAATATATATTTAATTGTTTATTTGATCAATTTAAAAAATGCAAAGTGAGCAAACAAAAAAAAAACAAAACAAAATCAAATAAATATTTGGTGTGACTACCCTTTGGTTTCAAACCAGCATCAAGTCTTACACTTGCACACTTGTACAAAGTCAGGGGTTATGTAGGATTAGAGCCAGGTGTATGATTAACCAAGTATACCAAGCAGATGCTAATGATCATCAATTTCATATGTAGTTTGAAACACAGTCATTAACTGAAACAGAAACAGCTGTGTACAAGGCTTAAAACTGAGCGAGGAACAGCCAAACTCTTCTAATAAGCTTAGGAACTTTAGGGTATTACAGTACTGTGCAAATGTTTTAGGCAGGTGTGAAGAAATGCTGTAAACTGCTGTAAACTGAGTGAGGAACAGCCAAACTCTGCTAATAAGATGAGGTTGTGGAAGACAGTTTTATGTCACAGGTCATACACCATGGCAAGACTGAGCACACAAGGGAGTTATACTGCATCAGCAAGGAAAATATTCCAAAGCAGACTGAGATTTCAAGAAGTGCTGTTCAAACTCTTTTGAAAAAGCACAAAGAAATGGGCAACGTTGAGGACCATAGATGCAGTGGTCGGCCAAGGAAATGTAATACAGCAGATGAAAGACACATCATGCTTACTTCTCTTTGACATCAAAAAATGTCCAGCAGTGGCATCAGCACAGAGCTGGTAGAAACCAGTGGGACCCAGGTACACATATCTACTGTCCGAAGAAGTCTTGCCACAAGTGGTGTTCATGGAAGAATTGTGACCAAAAAACCATACCTCTGACGTGGAAACAGGACTAAGCTACTCGACTATGCATGAAAAATAGGAACTGGGGTGTAGAAAAATGGCAGCAGGTGCTCTGAACTGAGGAGTCAAAATTTTAAACATTTGGCTGTAGCAGGAGGTAGTTTGTTTGTAAAGGGCTGGAGAGCAGTACAATAATGAGTGTCTGCAGGCAACAGTGAAGCATGGTGGTGATTCCTTTCAAGGGGCTGCATTTCAGGAAATAGAGTTGGAGGTTTGGTCAGGATCAATTGTGTCCTCAATGCTGAGAAACACAGGGAGATATTTATCAATTATGCCATACCATTAGGAAGGCATGTGATCAGCCCCAAATGTATTCTGCAGTAGGACAATGACCCCAAACATACAGCCATTGTCATTAAGAACTATCATCAGTGTACAGAAGAACATGAAGTCCTGGAAGTGATGCTTTGTCCCCCACAGAGCCCTGATCTCAAAATCATCGAGTCTGTCTGGAATTACATAGTTAGTTCTCCAAGATGTTTCGAACAACCCACTTGCCATGTTCCTTCAAAACCTGTGTGCAAGTGTACCTAGAAGAATTGATGCTATTTTAACCACTTCCCGACCAGCGCCGTAAATAGGCGGCAGTCGGGTTTGAGCGGCTCTACCGGGACATAGCCTGCACCTGCAGGCTATATCCCGGTATCATTTTTTAGAGCTGGCGATCGGCTATCCAGGGGTAACGACTGATCTGGCTCGGGAGCCGCTCGGTCATTACCCCAGGGGGCGGGAGGGGACAATCCCCCTCCCGCCGCTCTTCTCCGGCCTCCCGTCCCACCGGGAGACCGGAGCGACGATCCGGCGCGACCGCCGGCTTGAAGGAGACCTGACAGAAGCCGTAATCGGCTCCGATCGGGTCTCCTTCGGCAAATTCTAGAAGCGATGTCACAATGTCACTTCCGGTTTACTCGGCGGCTAACGGCGCCAATTTAAAAAAAATTACAGTATTCAGAATCGCCGTTTTTGGCAATCTGAATACTGTGAAGTGCAAAGGCGGGATGGGGGGTCTTTTAGACCTCCCGGCTCTCCAAAAAGAGTACCTTTCACCATATATTACTATCACAAGGGATGTTTACATTCCTTGTGATAGCAATAAAAGTGATCAGATTTTTTTTTTAAAGGAACAGTGCTAAAAAAAAATAAATAAATAAAAAAAAAAAAAAAATGTAAAGCGCCACCGTCCCCGTGAGCTCGCGCAGCAAAGAAAACGCATACGTAAGTCACGCCCACATATGAAGACGGTGTTCAAACCACACATGTGAGGTATTGCCACGATCGCCAGAGTGTGATCAATAATTCTAGAAAAAGACCTCCTCTGCACCTCTAACCTGGTAACCAATAAAAATTTTTAAAGCGTCGCCTATGGAACTTTTTAAATACCGGACTTTGTCGCCATTCCGCGAGTGCCCGCAATTTTCAACCGTGTCACGTATGGTATCTATTTACTCCGCGTAACATCCTCTTTCACAATATACAAAAAAATTGGGCTAACTTTATTGTTGTCTTATTTTTTAACTCAAAAAAGTAAAATTTTCCAATAAAATCGCGCTTGAAAGACCGCTGCGCAAATACCATGTGACAAAAAGCATTGCAACAATCGCCATTTTATTCTCTACGGTGTTTGAAAAAAAATATATATAATGTTTGGGGGTTCTAAGTAATTTTCTACCAAAAAAAATGTTTTTAGCTTGTGACCACCAAATGTAAAAAAGTGGCCCGGTTGGTAAGTGGTTAAAGGCAAACGGTGGTCACATCAAATATTGATGTGATTTGGATTTTTCTTCTATTCATGTACTTTTTTTCACTCAATTTATTAAATTGATAAAAATAAACCATTACCAGTTCTATTTCTAAAGCTTTCTTAATTTACAGCATTTTTCACACCTGCCTAAAACTTTTGCACAGTACTGTATTTCACAAAATAACACTTCATATGCAGTGTAGACCATTGTATATTGGTGTGTGTTTCAAAAGGGCTTAACATGGAAACTAGGGGGGTCCCAGGGGAAGATGTTTTTTTAATAACATTCATCACAACTAATTGATCCTATTTGTGTGACAGTGTTCCATTAAAGGAAACTCTCAGTATTATTCATGCTAAATAAAGGTGAAAAAACCTTCACACACAGCCATCTAGTGGCAATTGTCAAAAATACAACACATATATATCAAATTAACATTCCCAAACAAAACTAATTCTCTCTATTATAGAGGATTTTGAAATTCAGGCTTGAAGAGATTTCTTGAGCAGGGATAAAACTGATCAGTTATTAAGAACACCTATATGGGAGCCAACAAAGTCTTGAGAGAGAAACTCTAGGGAATGCTCAGTCCCCGAGAGTAGAAGGTCACATGGATGAAAAGTTAAAATCGGTTACGTTTGCCACACATTGCAGTTTAGAGTTTGAAGAATTGAAAAAAATATTGCACATAGATATTTACCTATCTTCTATAGAGATTCAGATCGGAAAGAGGTACTATCTTTGGGTGTTCCGTTTGTAGTCAAAAGGGCACCCACGATAAGTAACAAAGTATAATCTAGTTGAATTTAGTCAGAAAAAAGGAGAATGGGGTTGAGCACAACAGGAATGTATAGGTCTGATGCATGCCGATACTCGAGTCGCTCTCTTTTGGGTGATCCACACAGAGTTCTTCCTACACTTGTGGAAGCTTATATGAGATCAGACAACTAGTTGACTGTGAAACGAGATACAGAATATAGTGTATATTATCCCTATGTGTGTCATGCAAAAACAGTATGTATATACAAAAACAAGAAGCCTATGTGACCATATGAAGGACCACCTTTTAACTATTAGGGCAAGAAACATATTAATAATTGATTAGTATTAGTATTAGTCTTAGTATTAGTATTAGTAAGAGGGAGGTATTTTGGATGTTTACCTTAGATACATCCCGAAAGGAATTCACTTTAAATGTGATGTTACACATTATTATAAATTAATTAAGGGTATCAGTAAGTTATCCATCCTTCCTTTATGTATTCCTTTGGTTTAGGGATACTCCTTTAAAGTGGTTATAAAGGCTAAAGGTTTTATTTTATCTTAATGCATTAAGAGAGGCAAGAGAGAGAGGGGGAAAGAGTTACTGCACACGGGACATTGCTGAGTCGAGATTGGGCTTAGGTAAGTATTTAAGTTGGGGCTGGGGGGAGCAGCTTTTGAAAGATTTTTTACCTTGATGCAGAGGCATTAAGGTAAAAAAAATTGCAAAAGCTGCTCCCCCCAGCCCCACCTTAAGCAATTACCTGAGCCCAACCTCGATCCAGCGCTCTCTCTTCTGCAGTACTGTAACTCTTTTCCCCTCTCTCTCTTCTCACAGGAGACCGATCAGCAGTGAAAGCCATTGGCTCCTGCTGCTGTCAGTCAAATCCAGTGGGGGGGGCATGAGGTGGGGCTGAGCTGCACCGTGTGTGTGTAAATGGCTGCACACAGTGTAGCTTATTTTCGAACCTGCATGAGTGCCTCTATAGCAGGCAGCAATACTATTGCACAGAGCAGGTAAAACATGTTTATTATTTTCATAAAAAAGCTATACAAACACTTTAACTTCTTTTTCATTTTCCCTCCGTTTCCATAACATTTTTCTTGTTCTCTTTTTTTACTTTTTTTTTAGTTTAATGAAAGACCTACCACAAGTGTGGTGACTCTCTCATCATCATATTAGATTTATATCCACCTTTGGGCTTCTTAGCTAGTTTTTCTTCTTTTCTAATTTTGCATTACATATAATAGATTGGAATAAAAGATATACAGTATTGTGGAAGCTTTTACAATGGCCATCTTTTGGGTGAAATGTGTTGGATCAGGTGGATGACAGGTGGCAAGCCACTTCTGTGGATTTGTGTTACACGAATAAAGCTTTTTAACCACTGTGATGTCAAAGGTGTGGGGCTCTTTCCTTTCTTTCAGATGTATTGTTGTAGAGGGAAGTCACGCTTTTGGGCAGGCACACAATGCAGACCAGAAAAATTAAAAGGAGTGAACTTTTTGGAGCGATGTAAACTGCTGATTTTATATTAAAAAAGTGCTAACCGAAGTTCCATTTTAATTCAGTACAGTTATATATGAAACCAGTTAATATAGGAAGGATTGCTTTGCCAGCTTCACGTTTTTAAATTTTCTGTCGACATGCCTATAGTCATATAACTAAATACGTATTTCATTTTCTACTCCAGGATAAATAATGACAGCTGGGGTCTGCTTGTTGCTATCACATACAGAGCATTATCTCTTGGTGAATAAATACCTTTGTGTCGAGTAAAAAGGGCAAAGCCAATGAGACGTGCTATAGGTTGTAGAGATCAACCTATGTACTGCACTGTACAGTCACCAGGCTTCCATAAAATTGTAGAGGACAAATATTTTTACTGAAAATAGACACTGAATTACATCTAAAAATTCTTCTGATACCCAATTCTGGGTACTATTTTCTAGCCATTTCCTGATGCTTAGATAATGTGCTTATAAAAGTAATTTTGAAAAAGAAGTGTGGAATAGAATCCTGTGGAGATGAAAGCCTTCTCAAACCAACAGGACATATACATGAGCAATTTGAAACTCAATAGGGCATGTAGATCATGCTGTAAATCTCAAATCAAAAAGCTGTTGATATAAGGAAAAATGTAAGCACAAAGCAGCCATGGCTATCTTTGCTGACCATTTTATGTGTCATCTGGCATTAGAAAACATAATTATGGCTATACTCAGGCATATATTTCCTTACCAGAAAAAGTTTTGATAAGCACCTGACTAAAAAAGTACCCCTAAAACAAATGTCATCCATCTTTTCTGGCTCCAAAAAGGAAATGTCTTCCTTCAGTAAAACAATGCAGACCAAGATGTGCTAGTGCAGTAATCCATGTAAGCAGTGAACTGATTTAAGCATATGGCACTCAGATGTCAGGAGATCATTTATGACTGGGAAAGGGGCTTTGGCCACCGATATTCCATACTCAGGCTTATTCAATAAAGGAAAATAAAGAGTGGTCTTCATCCCACAGTGAGAAAACATTGTCCAATTTAAAAGAAAAACATTAATCGTAATTGCATAAAAAACATAACCCGTTTTTTATGGCTATAACACTAACGTCAACATGTCATACCAAAAAAAAAGAAACAGCAGCTGAAAGGGTATGACCCAAGAAAATATTTCCTGCATTGTACGCATTCAATATTTGCTGTGCAAAGAGGATATGGGCACAGGGACTTCTTTTTCAGGCTGTTAGGTACTAGGAGTTAAAATAGCTGCTCTCTGCTAGGAAAAGAGTTAGCAGCACAGGTTTAGGAAGTGAAGTTGCATATCATTAAGCCTTAGCAAAATATGCTCATGAATAAACTTTTTAAAATTGTTTGATTTAACTTTGTTTAGTGAACAATTGTTACATTCAGTTATTAATAAACTTTCACAAGGAAGGTTATGAAATTGCAACATTTTCAGAACCAATAATTCTGGTTCAAATGCGAAAAATATTTTAAGATATACAGTAAGTCACAGGATGTTTCTATTCCATTCTACTCCAGTTATTCAAAATGATTACAGTAAATACTCATTATTTCACTGCACAGTTGTAAGATCCATGCACACTGAACGTTAAAAAAACGTTCTAAAAATGTCAGTAGCTTTGTAGTGAGTTTTTCAGGTTTTATCAGTGTTTTGTTTAACGTTTTTGAGCGTTTGCATGCCAGCATTTTTGGGCGCTAGCGTTTTTGAGCACTTTTGAGTGTTTTTGAGCATTTTTGAGAATTTTAAAGCTTTTAGCATTTTTTTGCAGTCATAAGAATGACTCTTGAACGTGATTTTAGGGCGTTCAGACAACAGCCTGTCAACGCCACTGCTGATAAACGACAATAAATGCCCATGTGTGCATGGACACATAGGATAACATAGAGGGGTGTTTATGGGTTGTTAAAAAAAAGCCCAAACGCCCAAAACGGCCGTTTATCAGCTTCAGTGTGCATGGAGCCTGTCTGTTGACACAAAACAGTTAAGGGAAAGATGTCTGTGCTTATTGTTTGGACCAGTTCAGTTGTGGGGTCTAGCTGGAAAAGAGGTTAAATAAGCAGTTCAAACTAAAATAGTGATGGTCAACTTGGTAAATATAGAGGGCCTCAAGTGCAGCCTCTGAAATGTCCAAAGGACTGCACAACACAATCATAATTATTACCATATGCCAAATAATGTTTTCAATCATTTTAGCATCTCATATAGACATGATATACCTCCGGGTATGGAATTTAAATGATAAAAAATGGGGCTAGTGCCTTTTAATAGTCTAGTCACATAATCAACTTTAAGACCACTATCTGTAGTCAAAGCGTTTACTGATTTAAGAAAATAAGTATTTGTTGTCTCTAAGGAATTATTGGCTTTAATCTGAGACTGATATAATTACATTCACAGTGCTTTCTATATTACAGCCACTCTTCCATCCTCTAAGAACTTGATATAGAAGATAACCAAAGAAAATAGCCTGTCCTCAGCTTTCAAAAATAGATTAATGGACAGAAACATTCATTTATTTCACTTATTAGTTGAATTTATATTGTGATGCAGCAAGGGGGCTACAAGCATTTAGCACTCAAACCTTGGATTTCTGGGGTATTCCTGGTTCCATTTGGATTCCTGGCATTTGAATAAATATTTATATAGAGCACAGGAAATAATTATACAGAACCACAGAACCATGTTACATTAGAAATTACCTAACACACATGATACTGTGTAGAGGTTTCTGGGGTTCTTATGATTCAGCAGAGAACAGGCAACAACTTACTGCCATATCCCTTTTAGTAAGACACCCTTCTATGTACAATGCATGAAGGGCTCATTTTTCATCTACATGAGACATTTTTTTGTCTATTGCCAACATATTACACAGATAACTAAGTTTAATGCCAGCACTATCACAGCATTACAACAAGTAGCTAAGCTCTAACAATGCTACAAGTGGCTTATAGTTTCTATCATGTGGTGGGGAAACAGTATAATAACTGTTCAGAGTCATAACATTGCGATCAAACAAGAGTTCATGATATAGCTGATGAAAAGTCTTATTTGAAAAGTATTGAAAAAGAAAAACTCATCCATACTGGCTGAACATACAAAATACCGGAATATGCATTGACTCAAGATAATTGGTAAAGAGCTGTGATCAACCAAGAAAATCCATCCAAATGGTCAGCTTTATGTAACAATCAAAAAGTCAGAGAGAATCTGCGCAAAAAAACTTTCATGTAAAAATGGACAAAACAAGTAAAGCAGCTGTGCATAATGTTCAAACACAAGACATTTAAAGCAGTCAGAATATGTAAATGCAGCAGTGTCAGGAAAAAAGCAATCTCCCACTGTCCATAGACTAAAATTGCAAAATGAATATAGATCACTCCAGATCTTTGCTTTAAGAAGGATAGATAGATGAGTCCCACCAGCCGTGACAAGAAGTTGAAGCAGCAATCACCACTGTGTACACACCGCTCTTACCATATAGCGTGTGACCCTCTGTATAATGGCTCGTACACACGGGACGACGATCGTGCGTACGACCGTGTTGAATCGTACGTTGACGGTCGTATGTAGCCTACTGACATGCACACGACGGTCGTACATACAACTTGCGGCCGGCCGAACGTGATGACGCGAACGAGCGTATAATGAGGAAGTAGCGTCACCTTTTGGGCTCCTTCATCTAATTTCATGTTAGTTGAAGCGGACTTGGCGCATGCGTGTTTAGCACAATACACAGCTGCTCTACACACGATACAACGGTCGTATGCGAGCTTGTTGACACGACCAAGTTTTCTAGTCTGCACATACAACTCCCACGAACGACCGTCGTATGTTCAACTGTTGAAAGCACGGCCACAGACGATCGATTCTGCATACAACGGTCGTGAGTATGACGTGTTGAACACGATCGTCGTCCCGTGTGTACGAGGCTTTAGAGTGGTCTGACACACTTTATTTACACAATCAGCATAGGCAAAACATCCATCTCTCATAAACTGCTTCGGGCTCCAGACGTCCAGCAAGTATGTTATGTCACAAGTTGCCAGAAGATCATGAAAAAATATAAAATGCTCACATAGCATAATCCAGTAAAATCCAATCGCTTTATTAAAACAACAGTGTTGAACTCACATGTATATGGCGTTCAAAAGGCATATAATGGCCGTCTGCCAGTTTCCAAAATGACCGGAGATTGCCGCGCATGCGCTGTAGTGTAGTAGTAGACGCACATTTACACATGCACGAACGTAAACACATGCGTCACACATTGCGATACACATGTAATATATTGCCACGTACGCTAGAGTGAGAGCAATAATTCTAATACAAGACCTCCTCTGTAACACTAAACTGATACCTATAGGCGGCTTCCGAAGCATCACCTATAGAAAACATAGGGTACTGAAGTTTGACGCCATTTCACGGGGTGCACAAAGATTTAATGTTTGGCATGTTGGGTATCTATTTACTCACACAACATTGTCTTTTTTACCAAAAATGAGTGTACCTTTGTGGTAATATCATGTGACACAAAAAATTGGAACTACCACTATTTTATTCTCTAGGGCAGGGATATGCAATTAGCGGACCTCCAGATGTTGCAGAACTACAAGTCCCATGAGGCATAGCAATACCCTGACAGCCACAAGCATGACACCCAGAGGCAGAGGCATGATGGGACTCTGCTTTCAGAAAATATACAGTATCTCACAAAAGTGAGTACACCCCTCACATTTTTGTAAATAGTGAGTGTACAGCTTGTATAACAGTGTAAATTTACTGTCCCCTCAAAATAACTCAACACACCGCCATTAATGTCTAAATGCTGGCAACAAAAGTGAGTATACCCCTAAGGGAAAATGTCCAAATTGGGCCCAAAGTGCCAATATTTTGTGTAGCCACCATTATTTTCCAGTACTGACTTAACTCTCTTGGGCATGGAGTGCACCAGAGCTTCACAGGTTGCCACTGGAGTCCCCTTTCACTCCTTCATGATGACATCATGGAGCTGGTGGATGTTAGAGAACTTGCGCTCCTCCACCTTCCATTTGAGAATGCCCCACAAATGCTAAATAGGGTTTAGATCTGGAGACATGCTTGGCCAGTCCATCACCTTTACCCTAAGCTTCTTTAGCAAGGCAGCGGTCTTCTTGGAGGTGTGTTTGGGGTCGTTATCATGCTGGAATACTGCTCTGCAGCCCAGTCTCCGAAGGGAGGGGATCATGCTCTGCTTCAGTATGTAACAGTACATGTTGGCATTCATGGTTCCCTCAATGAACTGTAGCTCCCCAGTCCCGGCAGCACTTATGCAGCCCCAAACCATGACACTCCCACCACCATGCTTGAGTGTAGGAAAGACACACTTGTCTTTGTACTCCTCAACTGGTTGCCGCCACACACGCTTGACACCACCTGAACCAAATACGTTTATCTTGGTCTCATGAGACCACAGGACATGGTTCCAGTAATCCATGTCCTTAGTCTGCTTGTCTTCAGCAAACTGTTTGCGGGCTTTCTTGTGCATCATCTTTAGAAGAGGCCTCCTTCTGGGATGACAGCCATGCAGACCAATTTGATGTAGTGTGTGGCATATGGTCTGAGCACTGACAGGCTGACTCCCCACCCATTCAACCTCTGCAGCAATGCTGGCAGCACTCATACATCTATTTCCCAAAGACAACCTCTGGATATGACGCTGAGAACGTGCACTCAACATCTTTGGCTGACCATGGCGAGGCCTGTTTTGAGTGGAACCTGTCCTGTTAAACCTCTGTATGGTCTTGGCCACCATGCTGCAGCTCAGTTTCAGGGTCTTGGCAATCTTCTTATAGCCTAGGCCATTTTTATGTAGAGCAACAATTCTTTTTTTCAGATCCTCAGAGAGTTCTTTGCCATGAGGTGCCATGCTGAACTTCCAGTGACCAGTATCTGAGAGAGAGCGTTAATACCAAATTTAACACACCTGCTCCCGATTCACACCTGAGACCTTGTAACACTAACGAGTCACATCACACAGGGAAAATGGCTAATTGGGCTCAATTTGGACATTTTCAGTTAGGGGTGTACTCACTTTTGTTGCCAGTGGTTTAGACATTAATGGCTGTGTGTTGAGTTATTTTGAGGGGACAGCAAATTTACACTGTTATCCAAGCTGTACACTCACTACTTTACATTGTAGTAAAGTTTAATTTCTTCAGTGTTGTCACATGAAAAGATATAATAAAATATTGACAAAAATGTGATGGGTGTACTCTCTTTTGTGAGATACTGTATAATGCTTGGGGGTTTTGTGTAATCTTCAGGCCTAAAATGATTTTATAAACATGTGTGCCAAAAACGCAAAAATAGATCTTGCAGCGAAAGGGTAAAGGTGTTATGTGTTTCCTGCTAAGCATGTCTGTCCCATTGTTAACTGTTAATTATGTCACCTATTGTCTGATTAATCACAACATTGTCTGGGTGGGCATTGAGTCACCTAGGATGGTTAAATGACTAGTTAATTAGTTCATGTTAATTTATGTTTCTGGTTACAGATTGTATTGTTAGGGTAATATGATCAGGAGGGGATGTCCTCCTGTGGGATATAAAAGTATGTGTCTGAGTTTTCAAATAAACAGTTCCAGTTTAGCAGCCAAACGAGTCCTGCCTAGTTCTTGCTTGCAAGCGGCTATAATATCTGTATGTTCGGACTGGAGGAAGCAGTGTACTGGTGGAAGCCCTCAAGCGGAGTGTGGGAAGTGGTTCTGTTACATTGTCTTCCTGATTCTCCTCCCGGCCAATCAGGAAGCAGTTCCTGAAACCTGATTGGCCAGGACTCCCAGCCAGTTGGGTCTCAGTCAGGGCCCACTTCCTGTTCGGCCAAAGGTAAGGAGGCCTCTGATCATCGCCGCATTCCCATCCGTCTCCCACGGTGGGAGGGGGGGGGGGATAGCTGCATTCCTATCCGTCTCCTGCACATGGGGGGTGGGATTGTCACATTCCCATTCATCTCCTGCGTGCAGGGGGGTTGTGGGGGTTGGTGTTGGTCCCCCCCCCCAAATATTGAGCATCAGCTGACACTTTGTACACTACATGCTGGTACGTTTGTATAAATAATAGGCAGCTGTCTTCAACCCTGAACATACGTTGGGGGCTGTTGACTAAGAAACTCCAAGTTGACCAACTATTTCCATGACAGTTCTGTTGAAGTATTTCGCTGATAATAAATAATTAATACATAGTCACCATCTGATCCCAACAGAAATGCAATTATTAGTGATGACAGTAAACATCTATTGATTACACAGTGCTAACTATCTAACACTTGCATGTCTGACCGTCTGCTTGGTAATGTGGAGACACCTTCTACATTAGAATATAGATAGGTCAGTTTCATATGGTGTGGTTGATGAAGCACAGCTAACTAGTCTAACTTCAAACTGTAAATATGTATAATATTTACATATTTCAGGATTTGAGGCAAAAAGCAAAGTGGGATAATCAATTGCAGAGTACACTGTAGTTTAAGTAGGGAATCGTAAATGATTTACATGTTTTGGGTCAGTGATTCATTGACAGCGAACAACAGGGAAAACAGCCCCGAACCTGCAAATCAATAGCAGCAGCTCTCATTTTTTTTATTATGACAGGTTTCTATCAGAGACACAGTTTTTGGGAAAGTAAAAATTGTATAACAACATTATAATATTACATGCAATGGTAAGTGCTACATACTTTTTCTTCAGCCTTCGGTCTTTCTCTGCTTGAGTTCCAAGTTTACTCAACCCCAGAGAGTCCTGTGCCCCAGGGTCTATATCCATGAAAGCTCCTGTTGTCAAGAATGACATAACATCTGTCTTTATTAGATTTATTAGGTAATCACAGTATATATATATTTATATATATATATATATATATATATATATATATTACATCATTTATATAATATAAATTATATAGTATAATTTATACACACACACACAAGCACAAATATAACCACACAGGGCTACAGAAATTATATCCCTGGAGTGTATTTTGTTTCTATTTATTCACGAATGTAGAGATGTGTCCTCACTTGACATTTCCTATATTGAAACTATAGTACATGAAATGTGATGGAAGACATAGACTTCTCTAAAATACACGAGTAACAATGCATAGTTAAGTAAGGATCATTTGGAAAGTGGTGCAAGGTTACTAAATAATTACAAAACACAAATCCAACGATTTAAAATATTATGATGGGGTATTTTAGCTATAAGGATGAGTTCTCTATGGTAGCACCCTTTGGCAGTTTGCACAAATTGACAAAATTGCCCTATGCGTGAATTGCTAGGCCTAGGTGAAACTACCTAGGACAGGGCTCTGAGTAGATATGAAAGACGTAATATTGATAGCAAGTTTGCGGTTTGTGCCCTTGCCATCTCCCATTCTCTCTTTGGTTTCACCCAAATTACCCACAGTTCATATCTCTATGTGCTGCGTTTAGGGCAGCCAATTAATTTCAATGTTCTACATTCAAGAAATGCAGGAAAGACATCTCCAACCCTTTTGTAAAATTGTACCACGCCGTAACGTGTGCAGCTGCCCATGCATTGGGGTGCCAATGAATGCCAAGAATTAATGGCATCCCCCATGCATCTGCTAAAGTGCAGCTCGTTTTTCTGCATTTCAGGCAGAAAGGACGCAGTTTTGCAAGTGTTTCCAACACACAGAGATGTGAACCAAGCCTTAGTGAATATATCGAGGCTGAAAACGTAAGAAAAGTTGCTATTTTTTTTAAACAGCATGATATAAACTTAAAACTAAGATTATATAAAAACTGTTACTGTACAATTTGTGCAATCTGAGCTATCTGTGCAAGAACTTTAGTTGTTTTATTATTCTTCCACAGCCTGTCTACTAGGTGAAAACTAGTTATAATATAAACATATAAACAGTTCCTGTGATAATAAAGCATTCAGATTGGCAAACCTCAACTGTCTATTCTCCAAAGAGCTGCATTGTTTAAGCTCCCAACCACTCTTCTTCACTCTCTCCCACTGTGCTTCCCATGTGTTCGACAGGCTGACATACTGAAGCTGACACACCAGATTGAAGTAAACAGAGTGAAAAAAAGACAGGCCGGGCAATCCAATTTTAATTTTCTTTTGGCCAATGCTAAAGTTATTTTTCAAAACAATGCTGGTTTAAAGTGATTCTAAATGATCACATTGTAAAACAACCCATTCCGTTTAAAATAGAACTGAAAGGCAAAACATTTTTGCATAGATATAAAAAAAAAAACATTATAAACACCTTTTTCCCACTTTTTATAAATGAGCACATCCCCTCTGTTCTCAGCTGCATAGGAGCTAGGGAGGGGGAGAAGCTGCATCACAATGAGCATACCAGTGAATGGCTTTGCAATGGGGGAGTGTCAGGAAAAGTCAGATCATTGGAGGAGAGCCCACTGAGTTCCCAGCACAGCTAGGGAATTGACTACGGTGTGTGCTTCTGCTTGGTGTTGTCAGTTTTTAATAGGAAAGCAAGAGGACTGTCAGGAACACCAGGGATTTCATATAAAGGAAGCAATACAAAGAGAACAGGATACTTTCTCATACAAGTACATGGTACAGCAAGCACGTATCAGGAATATGAAGTGTTGGGGGTAACAAATGCTTTAAGTTATGATGATTACTATGATGGCATGTGGTAATTTGCCATATATGCACTACTGCTAATAGTAATTTTAGCGCTGTGTTTGGCAGTCACCATTTACACAGCAGTGGCAAAGTGAGACGCAATTGGTGCCATTGTTCAATGTTTGAAGTCACCTACTCATTTCTGATACAGCACTTTCAATTTTATGCAAAATGACTCCTTTGTACCTGTGGACGCAGAGCATAGTGAGTCTTTAAATACAAAAAATAGAACAGAAACTTATTTCTAAATAACTTAATCCTTATAAAGAATAATGACCTTGGAGGCCATACTCCTTACTGAGCTGTCCGAGTCTTGCCTTCTCTTTTTTACCAAACAACCGTCCAATGGATGATTTAATTCCTTTCTTCTTTGGAGCTTTGTGGAGAGAGTCTTGACTGCTGTTGGCACTGACTAGACCAAGGGCATCAGGTTCAAGAGATGCAGTCAAACTTCTACTAAAAAAAAAAAAGAAAAAAAGGATTTTAAAATATTTAAAACTCATACGCTACCAGCATACAGGTTCTGTGCTGAATTCGTGCTGTGTTTACATCCTGCGGCCGGAAGAAATAGCTTTCCTTTTTTCACGTCAAAGAAAATTTAGCATCTTCTTGTAAGTGGTAGTGACTGACCTTGCTTATAGGGGTTTTTTATTACAGTGTACTTGAAGTGAAGGCTCTGGTAAAACTTTATTGGTATGAAAGTTTTCCAATTGGGCTTCCAGGAATCCCTGAAACCAGAGTGCTGTGTCATGCAAATACCAAATCAGCATCCCCTGTCAAGAATATGGCTTTGCTCCCTCATACTTGTTAATCCTCATTAATGGATAGTAAAGCCACTCATCTTAGTAATCGGCCAACAGCTAAACCTACCTGTTTGTCTTGCCAATATGCTAGTATACTGGTTGAACAAGAGAAATCCATTGATTCCACTATTCATGCTAAGCAGTGTGGATAGAGGAATGGTAGTTTCTGTATTCAGTAGCATCTGCTTCTTCAGCTGCCAAATACCTGTTTTTGGACTGTCTCCTTCATCAAAAATTGATTTTTTTGAGCAGGGAGTTTAGCTATGCTTTAAGCACAATGACTGAGAACTAGTGGGGCCTAACTTTCAACCACAATAGCTGTTTGAAGTTTACATACCAGAGTGTCCCTCAATTCAAGGCTGCCACAATAGAAAAGTCTTATCTGGCTTTAGGCTTCCTATGTTCTTCTTAAAGAAATAAAAGAATTAAGTAAGTTGGCATAAACATTTCCCATTGATATTGATCAATAGTTCTAACCTATGTCTAAATGCATTAGGTAGACTGGTGATGGTTTCTGGCCTGCATGCCATGAAAATAGCAGCTGAGATTCTCTCCAATAAATCATAATTTAAATAAATAACAAATAAAACATGCTAGCTTTGCAGAGAATAGGAATATTTTCACTAGATCACTTCTGAAACAAGAATGGGCATATGTGTCCAGTGAGGACATGTGAAAACATTACACACAGATCTGTTTGAACTGTGAGAAATCTCACCATATAAAGGGAATTTTCTTCAGAGTGAAAAGGTGTTCCTTTGTAAGATGTACCAACACCTCTTGTTCTGGTAAAATTTTGAATTTCTTTGACTTTCTGGGGTCGATTTACTAAAGGAAAATACACTGTGCACTTTGCAAAGTGCAGTTGCTCCAGATCTTAGTACATGAGTAGAAGCTTCACTTTGCAAAGAACAGTCAATAGCATGCAAGGAACATAAAAAAAACAACATTTTTGCTTGCACATGATTGGATAATGAAAGTCAGCAGAGCTCTCTCTCATTTACTAAGCTCTGGAGCAATTGCACTTGTAGAGTGCAACAGCACTTTGCAAAGTGCACAATCTACTTGCCTTTAGTAAATCAACCCTTCTGTCTCTGCGGTGTTCTAATCATTTCACACATTTTTCCACAAGAAAAAAAGCCATATATACAATCTAACCAAGCTCAAAATTGATCTTCATCCTCATTTGTATCTTCCCTTCTCTGCACACCTCCACTGTGCAGATAGGGCTTTTTCCTGTTTATTTCCCTTTTTATAATCAAAACACTTCTGCCCCCCTCCCCCATGCACATAATCTTTCTAGGTGATTGATGTGCACATTCCCACTGTGCCTCCTAGGATATGCATGTCACATATCCCGGGATGCATTAGCTTTCATTGAGAAAAGAGAAGGGTGTGGGCCTAACGGTGAGTCTTTAGGAAAGCTGATCCTGGAATGGTCGGTGGCTTCCTGATGACGTCACACATGGAGATGCCGGCATGGGACTGAGTGTGGGACAGAAAGGAAGAGGATCTCAGCAGGACACCGCTGGATCTGCTGGACAGGTGAGTATGTTTCCTGTGCAGGACCTACAACCAGGTATGCAGGGGTTTAGAATATAAAAAATGAGGAGGGGAGGGTAAAGGTCCTCTTTAACTTCTTCCCGCCCGCGCCATAGCCGAATGACGGCTACAGCGCGGCTCTAAAATGCCGGGAGGACGTCAATAGACGTCCTCCCATTTGGCTTGTGCTGGGCGCGCTCCCGCAGGCGCGAGCGGCACGTGCACGCGCCGCTCGCTCCCGCGGGAGCATGCCCGCGGGTCGGGCGGACCCGATGTCCGCCGGAGACCCGCGATCTCCTTTCAGAGAGGAGGAACGGGGAACCGCCGAAGTAAACACGGCGGTTCCCCGTTCTGAGAATGGGACATGACAGATCAACTGATCCCTGTCACTGGGATCAGTTGATCTGTTATGTCCCGACCAGCCCATCCCCCCCACAGTTAGAACACACCCAGGGAACATTTGTTAACCCCTTCACTGCCCCCTGCTGGTTAACCCCTTCACTGCCAATGACATTTACACAGTAGTCAGTGGACATTTAAATTTCTGATCGCTGTATAAATGTCATTGGTCCCAAAAATGTGTCAAAAACATCCGACATGTCCGCCCCGATATCGCAGTCCCGATAAAAATCGCAGATCGCCGCCATTACCAGTAAAAAAAAAATAAATAAATAAAAACGCTATAAATCAATGTCCATAGTTTGTAGGCGCTATAACTTTTGCGCAACCCAATCAATAAACGCCGATTGCGATTTTTTTTACCAAAAATATGTAGAAGAATATAAATCGGTCAAAACTGATGAATAAATTTGTTTTTTTATTTTTTATTTTTGGATATTTATTATAGCAAAAAGAAAAAAATATTGTTTTTTTTTTCAAAATTGTCGCTCTTTTTTTGT
>BLSH010014884.1:1445791-1457673 GCA_018402905.1 Glandirana rugosa
CTCATGTTTCTGTTCGTACAGAACGGATGTCAGTTCGTACCACCACCCTCACAGTACCAGACCCCGACGTACTCACGACGGCCGTGACCCCTCGACGTCAAGTAACTCCCTTGGTACTTACGGTTGTACATGACACTGTATGATTTCGTCTCGTACAAGGGGAGGGAAACCTCTGACTCGGTGTCCCATCATAAGGTTGTATATTCCTGGGGTATGTGTGGAGGTTCTACTGGTGACGGAACGATTTCTTCGAATCCCATTTCCACTACCTGACCGGTTCGTACAGAGGTCTGGATTTGGGATAACCCGTATACACCTCGTACGCGTTTAGCTTCACAGGTTGCCACTGGAGTCCTCCTCCACTCCTCCATGATGACATCACAGAGTTGGTAGATTAGAGACCTTGCACTCCTCCACCTTCCATTTGCGCATGCTCCACAGATGCCCAATAGGGTTTAGGTCTGGAGACATGCTTGGCCAGTCCATCACCTTTACCCTAAGCTTCTTTAGCAAGGCAGTGGTCATCTTGGAGGTGTGTATGGGGTCCTTATATGTTGGAATACTACCCTGTGGCTCAGTCTCCAAAGGGAGGGGAACATGCTCTGCTTTAGTATGTCACAGTACATGTTGGCATTCATGGTTCCCTCAATGAACTGCAGCTCCCCAGTGCCGGCAGCACTCATGCAGCCCCAGACCATGACACTCCCACCACCATGCTTGACTGTAGGCAAGACATGCTTGTCTTTGTACTCCTCACCTGGTTGCTGCACACACGCTTGACATCATCTGAACCAAATAAGTTTATCTTGGTCTCATCATCCCACGGGACATGGTTCCAGTAATCCATGTCCTTAGTCTGCTTGTCCTCAGCAAATGGTTTGCAGGCTTTCTTGTACATCATCTTTAGAAGAGGCTTCCTTCTGAGACAACAGCCATGCAGATGAATTTTATGCACTCTGCGGCCTATGGTCTGAGCACTGACAAGCTGACCCCCCACCCCTTCAGCCACTGCAGCAATGCTGGCAGCACTCACGCCTCTATTTCCCAAAGACAACCTCTGGATATGATGCTGAGCATGTGCACTCAACTTCTTTGGTCGACCATGGTGAGGCCTGTTCTGAGTGGAACCTGTCCTGTTAAACCACTGTGCGGTCTTGGCCATTGTGCTGCAGCTAAATTTCAGGGTCTTGGCAAACTTCTTATAGCCTAGGCCATCTTTATGTAGAGCGACAGTTCTTTTTTTCAGGTCCTCAGAGAGTCCTTTACCATGAGGTGCCATGTTGAACTTCCAGTGACCAGTATGAGGGAGTGAGAGCGATAACACCAAATTTAACACACCTGCTCCCCATTCACACCTGAGACCTTGTAACACTAACGAGTCACATGACACCGGGGAGGGAAAATGGCTAATTGGGCCCAATTTGGACATTTTCACTTAGGGGTGTACTCACTTTTGTTGCCAGCAGTTTAGACAGTAATGGCTGTGTGTTGAGTTTACACCGTTATACAAGCTGTACACTCACTACTTTACATTGTAGCAAAAAGTCATTTCTTCAGTGTTGTCACATGAAAAGATATAATAAAATATTTACAAAAATGTGAGGGGTGTACTCACTTTTGTGAGATAATATATATATACGAACATTATATATATATATATATATATATATATATATATATATATACATATATATATAAATACACACACACACATGCACATGACAGGGGTTACTGTGTTGGGGGGGGCCTGACCGAGGAATGAGGAAGTCAAAAATCTCCCCCCCCCCCGGGATTCTCTCTTCATTCCCCGATTCACCACCTCTGAGCTGGTGAATCTGGGAGGGTGAATTCTGACACAGAACGTCAGTGAAGTGCTCAGATCACAGCTTCATAAACTGGCCGCTTCTGTGTCAATCAGTCACAGTTTCTCCATGTGTGGAGATCATCCGCGGAGAACATGTTCTCTCCCCCTATCATCACTATTTCATAAACCGAATCATCGCTAATCACAGTTTCATAAACTGACACCTAAGTGCCCAAACCAAATGTAAGTTGGGGGTTTTGCAATGACTTTTGCCAGGGGAGGCAGGGGGTGGAAGGTCAGCAGGACAGTATACAGAAACAGGAATCAGTAGAGCCGCGTACAGATGGTTAGCAGTGCAGTGTCAAATGTGTGGATATGGGAATCAGGTCATTTTTTGTGTTCATACATCAATCATTGAACAAATGACTGATGTATGGTCTGAGCCTACTTTAAAGAAGAACTTCATTAAAACCAGCAACAGATTGAGACAATGAACACTTTGGTCAGGTCTATGTATATCCGTGCATAATGTACAGAGTACAGGGGTCAGGAGTAAGCAATAAACAAAATAACAAATAGAGTGCAGCAGTCAGGATGAGCGCCACGTTCACATGAGAGTCCTTCCTTACCTCAAAGTCCCTGGCATTCCCCCTACACATCAGAGTCCCCCCTTACACCCATGTCACCAAAGTACATCAGAGTCCCCCTTACATCAAAGTCCCACCTTTACAGCAGATACGCCCCTTACAAAGTCTGGCAGACTGCCCCCTTACACATACCTTTACCACTGGCAGGTGAAAAAGCTTTAAAAAAATCCACCTGTTTCTGGCTCTAAACTGTACATGCACAGTTGCGGAACTAGGCCAATTAATTAATTTCTGGACTTAGCTTAAACTAGTACAGTGAGCTGTGTGACTATAAGCCATGCCTGATAAGCGCCATGTCATCACTGTGCAGGTACACACCTGGACCTGCTCTGCTGCCTGATCTGAGGCCAAGCCCGGCAGTTCTCTTACAGACTGGCTCAAGAAATGTGTATACGCAGTTCAGAGCTGGCGACGAGGGGATTTTTACAGGCGCTTTTCCCCTGTCCACAGAAAAAAGAGTCGACAAAAAATCTGCCAGGAGTCTTGGTCAATATAGTGTACCACATCTGCCTGGGCTAGCCCAGAACTATGAGAATCACAAAAATGCTCTCCATCTTGATCCTGTAGAGCAAACGAGGAAGGATTTTCTGGGGAGGAAAGGTGTAGATCAGGCTGTACTGATCCAACTGAGTCACCAGAGTATCAACTACTTCTGCAAGAGGATTTCTGTGCCTAGAAAGAACCTTGCCCAGCTTTTTTTGTTGAACCTGGACCAGGAGATCCACATCTGGCAACCCTCACTATTACACAGATCCTGGAAAACTTCCTGGTATAGGGCCCATCCAGGTGCTGACAACTGAGGAAATCTGCCTGCCAATTATCCATATCTGGAATGTAAATGGTGGACAAGGCTAGAATATGAATTTCTGCCAAAGACAGAATCCCTTTTACCTCTCATGTCATAGCAGGTCTTCTGGCTCCCCTCTGATGGTTGATGTAGGCTACTATAAAATACACAATAAACCGCGCTAAAAAAGTCCAAAACAGCAGCAGCAAAATTACATATGTATACAAAGAAAAACAATAAGCTGCGCTCACATAAGAAATAAATTAAACTGAAAAGTAATTAATAAAGAGTCCCAATGTTGTGGTATCACACCACAGAAAGAAAGGTGAAGTGAATCAGAGGTCCGCCACCAATGATAATAAGGGGGGGCTTACCAGAACACTGAGTGTTCAGTTGCCTGTAAATCCCCGACCTGGGTCACTCTTGTTCCACTTCAGAAAACAGAATCACTTTAACTCTCTGCAGCTCCTTCCTCTACTATGTTCACCAAGGGGCTAGGAATTTCCGTCCCGTATAATCCCGCTTTCACACTCAAGGTTTACGAGTACATCCGATCACCGCCATCCTCACACCGCGATGTGAGGATGGCGGTGATCGGATGTACTGGTAAACCTTGAGTGTGAAAGCGGGATTATATGGGACGGAAATTCCTAGCCCCTTGGTGAACATAGTAGAGGAAGGAGCTGCAGAGAGTTAAAGTGATTCTGTTTTCTGATGTAGGCTACTGATGTGTAGTTTTCAGACTGGACCCTGATCAGATGACTCACCAACACTGTAGGGACAACCAAGTCACCCAGAGCTCCAGAATGTTGATCAGACCCTTTCCCAGCCTGTAAGGCTAGCATTTGTTGTGAAGATCTTTCAGTAGATTGGGTGGAAGGATTTCTCCAACTCGAGAACTGGATTCCGGAGACAGTTATCCAGAGACATCCTGATCTTTGGTGTCAGACAAATCAGTTTGTCTAGAGACTGAACCTATTTATCCCACAAAGACAGGATCTTATTGGTAGGGTTCAGGATTAAACTAGGCAAACTAGACCTGCTTGAAAAGGGCTACTATCAGCCCCATGACTCTCATAAGCAGACGCAAAGAGTCAGGTAACTCCTGATCAAGAAGCTGAAAGTTTGAGGTTTCTCTTTGGGAAGAAAAAGGTGATTTTATCTATGTCTAGTAGGGATGGGCGAGCGATTTGGGGCGAGCATACATTTGGCCTGAACATCGCCTGATAAATTGCCTGAAAATTCACTGAACACCCGAATTACATGTGCACTCAGCAAGATGTTCGCCCGCCGAGTGCACAGCCAATAGGTTGTTATAGAGCGGGGTCAGGAAGCTGACCGCCGCGTTCTTAACAACGGACGAGTCTTCAGCTATCAGCAAAAAATTGCTGAACTAGCCGGCAATAGAAATGCTAAAAATAAATGGCGTGGGGTCCCCCCAATCAATACCAGACCCTTATCTGAGCACGCAGCCTGGCAGGCCAGGAAAGGGGGGGATGAGCGAATACCCCCCCTCCTGAACCATACCAGGCCACATGCCCTCAACATGGGGGGTGCTTTGGGGCACCCCAAATCACCTTGTCCCCATGTTAATGAGCATAAGGGCCTCTTCCCCACAACCCTGGGCTGTGGTTGTGGGGGTCTGCGGGCAGGGTCTTATCAGAATCTGGAAGCCCCTTTTAACAAGAAGGCACTGTATCCCTACTCCTTCACCAAAAAATAAAAACATACACAGTTTTTGACAATTCCTTTATTAAAAATAGAAAAAACAATGCCCCTTGATGTAGATCCATCGTCAATCATGATGCCCGCTGCAACACCGGACCCAAAAAAAAAAAGAAGCTCCATCTGCGATGAATGCTAACCACCGACTGTTTGCTCCGCCATTTGACAGTTCTTAAATAGGTAAGGGAGGGGGCCACCTGGCGAAGTCACCTGGTGGCACCACCCCCATGTGACAACACTGACCCAGCATGCACCAATTGGTGATGTCACACGGGAGCAGTGCCACCAGGTGACGTCGCCAGGTGGCTCCGTCCCTCATCTATTTAAGAACTGTCAGATGGCGGAGCAGGCAGACGACAGTTAGCCTTTGTCGCGGGCGGAGCTTTTTTTTCTTTCTTTGGTGCGGCGGGCGTTGTGATTGACAATAAATCTACACGGAGGACATTGTTTTTTATTATTCTTAACCACTTCAATACTGGACACTTTCCCCCCTTCCTGCCCAGAACAATTTTCAGCTTTCAACGCTGTTGCATTTTGAATAACAATTGCACTGCACCCAAATAAAATTTTTATCATTTTTTCCACAAATAGAGCTTTCTTTTGGTGGTATTTGATCGCTGCTGGGGTTTTTATTTTTTGCGCTACAAATAAAAAAAAACGAAAATTTTGAAAAAAAAGAAGCTTTTCTTTCTTTCGGTTACAAACTTTGTAAATAAGTATGTTTTCTCCTTCACTGATGGGCACTGAAAAGGCTGCACTGAGGGGCACTGATGAGGCAGTACTGATTGGCACTGAGGCGGCGGCACTGATGAGGTGACACTGATGGGCAATGATGATAAGTATATGCAGCACTGATAGGCGGCACTGATAAGCAGCACTGAAGGGCACTGATAGGTGCCACTCATATGCAACACTGATGGGCACTGATAGGCAGCACTGATGGGCACTCATAAATGGCGCTGATACGTGGCACCGGGCACTGATAGGCGGCACTGATGGGCACTGATAGCTATCACTGATCGGTGGCCCTGATATGCACTGATGGGCACTGATAGGTGCCACTGGTGGTCACTGATAGGCAACACTGATCAGGAGGCACTGGCAGGCACTCTCAGGGATTACTGATGGGCACTGCGTGCCATCCCTATTGGGCATTGATTGCCATACCTGGTGGTCCTGGGTGGCATCCCTGGTGGTCCTGGGTGGGATCCCTGGTGGTCCTGGGTGGGAACATCCCTAGTGGTCCTGGGTGGGCATCCTTGGGAGGGCTGCATTGATAAGGAGCAGCCAATCCGCTCTCCTCTACTGGCGTCTGGCAGCGTGAGTAGAGGAAAAGCCGATACATGGCTTTTCCTGTTTACACCGTGATCAGCTGTGATTGGACACAGCTGATCACGTGGTAAAGAGCCTCCGCCAGAGGCTCTTTATCACGATCGGAGTTGCGTTGTGTCCGACTGACACACCATACCACTGATCACCACACTGTGCACGATCGCGGGTTATCCTGAAAGACATCATATGACATGACATATGTCAGGATAACGAAACCACCACCCGGCTGTCATTTTGCTATAGGTCGGGCAGGAAGTGGTTAGTAAAGGAAATGTCAAAAACTGCGTCTGTGTTTTTATTTACTTTTGACACTTTTTTGGTGAATGGGTAAGGGTATTACTGTATGTATGTAATGACATGGGAGGGCTGGGATCTGGGGGCCTCCTTGTTAAAGGTGGCTTCCAGATTCCGATAAGCCCCCTGCCCGCAGATCCCCATAACTACAGCCCAGGGTTATCGGGAATAGGCCCTTGTCCCCATCAACATGGGGACAAGGTGCTTTGGGGTGGGAGACAGAGCACCTCCATGTTGAGGGCATGTATGGTTCAGGAGGGAGGGCACACGCTCATCTCCCCTCTTCCCTGGCCTGCCAGGCTGAGTGCTTGGCTTGCAGCCAGAAAAATCAATTTAAATTTCATTATTTTTCTTTATATATGTCAGTTTTGTTGTACCAGGTTCTTTACATGGTACAGATGCGCCACTTTACAGGCAGACCAAGGGGGCCCCCAGACACTATATTTAAAGGAATGTTTAATTTTTATTGTTTCACTTTAAGCATCATTAAAATCATTGCTCCTGTAAAAACAATCATTTTTAAAAAAGATTTTTTGCATTGATACATGTCCCCCAGGGCAGTACCCCAGCCCCCATACCATCTTTTCACCAATAACTTGCATATAAGCCTTCAAAATGGGAAATTTGGATTTTTCAAGTTTGACTCCCATAGACTTTAACCATTTGCCGACCGCCTGGGGGTTCGTTATCACGATACGCCGTCACATGACGGCGGCCGTGAGAACGAGTATTGTGAGCGCATGCGCCACTGGAGGTGAGCGAGCTCGCTGTGTTCCAGGGGGCCCAGGGAGTGGGTAGAGTGGACTCGATCTCCGCCGGCTACCCATGATGGCTCCCCCGCAGTGAGAGAACGGAGGTCCGAGTATGTAATCACGGATCTCCGTTCTGACAGAGGGGGAAGGGATGTGATCACAGGCTTCCCTCCCCCTGCCAGCCCAGCCCCCATACAGTTAGAACACACTGAGGGAACACAGTTAACCCTTAGAGCACCCCCTCCAGGTTAACCCCTTCACTGCCAATGGCATTTACAAAGTAATCATTGCATTTTCATAGCACTGATCGCTGTATAAATGCCAATGGTCCCAAAAAAGTGTCAAAATGGTCTGACATGTCCGCTGCAATATCGCAGTACCGCTAAAAAACACAGGTGACTGCCATTACTAGTAAAATATAAAAAAGAAAAAACCCCATAAATGACTTCTCATCATTTGTAAATGCGGCAACTTTTGCGCAAACCAATCAATAAACGCAGATTGCGATTTTTTTTACCAAAAATATGAGGAAGAATATAAATCGGCCAAAACCGATGAAAAACATTTTTTTTGGATTTGTATTTTAGCACAAAGTAAGAAATATTGTTCTTTTTTGCAAAATTGTCGCACTTTTTTGTTTATAGCGGTGATCAGAAATGATGCAGAGGTGATCCAATACCACCAAAATAAAGCTCTATTTGTGGGAAAAAATGGATGCAAATTTAGTTTGGGTACAACGTTACACAACTGCACAATTGTCAGTTAAAGTGATGCAGTGCTGAATCGCATAAAGTCCTCTGTTCCTAAACTGGGAAATCCTTCCGGGGTTGAAGTGGTTAATAGAGTTTGCGGCTCGGGTCTGAAATTTTTAAATGTTCGGGAGTTCTGCTGTGAACTGAACAGAGCAGTGTTCGGCCCATCACTAATATCTAGTATAAGGCCCAGATATTCCAAGTGATGAGTTGGCTTCAATGCTAACTTCTGAAGGTTCATCATTTATCCAAACCTTTTGCAGGACTGAACTGTCCATGTTGTTCACATTGTCAGCTGGAACTTGTGCCGACTGCTCCCACAACAGGAGGCTGTTCATATATCCCATACTGAGGATGGCCTGAGAGCATAACAAAGCAAAGTTAGTGAATGCTATGGGTGTACAAGACAGGTGGAAAAGCATGGTCATGCACTGGATGTGCTGGGAACCCACAAAAAGCAAAGGAATTGTTAATTCACTGGAAAAATGGGGACGAGTATGTATCCTTGATGTCCGCACACAGTAGAGAAAGTTTCCCTGATGGATGGAGGCTATGACAGACTCGGTTGATTTCACGCAGAATTTGTGGGTCTGAAGGGAGGGCCTTGAGATTCGATGAGGTGGATGACACCTTTTGGTTTAAGGGCTGTGAAAAGGTAGGAGTAGAACCTCTGAAATGATTCTGCTGTAGGAACTGGGTGATAACCCCTTAATCCAGATCTCTAAGGGCTGCATGGAGACCCATGCAGTCACACAGGTAGAAAATAAAATAAAAAGAAATATTCAGCGCAGATGATTCAAGTTAAATATGAACAATTTAGCAGCTGATCACTACATGGAAGATTCTATAACCTTGAAAAGTACATGAATGTTAAAAGTGCAGCGCTATAATCCTGGTAAACACAAAAGTCCATAGGGTAAAAAAGTCCAGCAGAATCATAGTCTCCTCAGTAAGGTATGTGCAGGCACGTCAAACAGTGTGTATAACGGTAGTGCAAGGATCCCATCCACCACAGACAGCACAAGCTGCTCACCTAATTGATGCGACCCATATGGATCACACAGCCTCATCAACCTCCAATCCACCAAAGGAACCATTTAAGATATATGGCATGGAACACCACATTCCACTCAGTCCACATATAAAAGATTATCATTTATTAAGAAGTGCAATCCAGCTAGGGTAACACCAAAAGGGAGGGGGGGGCACACCTGAGCTGAACTGAGCTAAGGAAGAGGGTAACATTCCAGGCTGTCAATGTCAAGCCTTTAAGTGGGTGCACTGCAGGCAGCACTGGACCCGTAAGTGGATTGTTACAACAGAGCTGTTGCCCATATGTCTGGGATCCAATATACTGTGCTGCAAAAAGCAGGGACAATATAGCTCAATGAACAAGGCTAGGCCTTAAGGGTAGGTGGGCAGCAAATACCAACAGAGGATGATCCACGTGTCACATACAACAAGAAGGAGGTTCTTCTCCTCACTGAATGGTGTAATATTCCACCAAACTAATTAAGTTAGTGCTCTGTCCTTCAGCATTAACCCATTCTACAGTACATGATGGAAAAATAGGGATATAAGGGTACCCAATGGTCCTATTAACAAAGTAGCTCTTGGTGATTGGCCTAAATGGCTAATTAATGCAGTACATTCAGGTCTGCAAAACACCACAATGCAGAGCTCAATGCTTGAGAAAAAACTGACTAGCAAAAATGGCAAAAATGGCTAGAGTCAAACAATTCCTGCAGGTGGCAGTATAACCTAATAGTCGATGAATCCTGTGTCCCTCAAGTAGAAAAAAAAAAGCTTTTAGAGGGTGATCTGTAGGATCAGAAAACACTTTCTGAAGGGCCTAACGTCTAAAGTTAGGCAAGATTTTGCCGGGCAGAGGACATTTGACCTCTCAGAATGGAAACATAGGGGCTGATTTAATAAAACTGGTGAGAGCAAAATCTGGTGCCGCTGTGCATGGTAGCCAATCAGCTTCTAACTTCAGCTTGTTCAATTAAGCTTTGACAAAAAAAAAAAACTGGAAGCTGATTTGTTTCTATGCCGAGCTGTGCCAGATTTTGCACTCTCCAGTTTTAGTAAATCGACCCCATAGTTCTTTCAATGCACATGCAAGTTTTGGATTAGACCAAAGCTTGTTTTTGCTACAACTCAAATGCACAATTTAGGATTGTGATAATAATAAATTTCAATTATATTAACCTATAACACTGGTCTACAATTTTTGGGAAATGATCGACGATCGACAATTTTGAGATAAAATGTGCCAATTCTTACATATTTTCGATAGATAAATTAGAAAACAGGTGATAAAAGGTGCTGGTTGGTTAAAGCTTTCAAGATATTTCACAATAAAAATGTATACATAGGCGAGTACATTTGTCTACAATGGAGAGGGCTGTGAGATGATCACGATGCCTCGTAACTTCTCGACAAAGTGCAGTAGAACAAAGGAAATGGTACCGCATAGAAGTGTATAAATTTATCTTCATTTTGAGAATAAAGATTATTACGTAACTGTGATTTATTGTTCTTTTATTGCAAGGTACATCCATCTTGGTCAGATCAATGCATCATACAGTTACATCTAGGGCTTGTGAAAGTGTCATTGCCTAACAAGGAACAGCTGTGTGATATTTTCCCTCAGAAGCCAAGATGCCTCGAAACTGTAAATAATGCAGATAACGTCTGTTACATTTGTGGCAAGGTTACATTTTCATCTCAAAAGTACAGTATGATGGCAGTGGTAAAAAAAGGCATACCACCTATATTTTGAATGCAAAATAGGGGATCAGGACAAGAGTTGGGCCCCTAATTATTGTTGCCTTACATGTGCAACTTATCTGCGTCATTAGCTAAAGTCCAATGGTGTAAAGGGAACCCACCAATCATAGTAGCGACTGCTATTTTTGCATGGTTCCCTCCAATTGCAAAAGGAATCTCAAGAAAGTGGACCGTGAAATATCAAAACATTCCATCTGCACTGCATCCTTTACCCCATGGTGAGGACTTGCCGATTCCAGATCCACCAAAATCCTACTCTCTAGACTCAGATGATGATAAAGACGATGAGCAAAAGGCAGCTGATCTGGGGCTATTGATGTCAGCGGACCCAAACTTTAAATTTTGGTATCAATAAAAAGATACATTTATAATGATTGGTGTGGCACCATTCTCATTGCTATATCACATTTTGCAAAAAGGCGCCTCCAGGGTGTTACCACGGCAACGGGACTGAAGGGAGCGGCGGAGCCGGGAAGAGGAGTGAACTTGCGGAACTCTGTTGGAGAGCTCATACCTTATGAGGATTACTGAGATGTTGAAGAGGAAACGATTGAATAGTTCCTGTAGCTGAGCTGGTTATTCGATATCTGGTTCCAGGAGTTTTTCAAGCGCATTAAGGCTCCTGTAATAAGAGCCCATGCGGGGAGGTGAGAATATAGTGTGACTGGTGGAGGATTAGTGACACTTTTATCTGCCATATTCACAGCAACTCACTGGGTGATCTCGCACAGGAATGAACTATCATAAAACTCTGAGCGCTGCACTTTTATATTTTATGGACTTTGTTTGAAGGGTTTTGGATTAATTTCCCTTTAAGTGTTCAGCTGCTATATATTTTATTTATAATTGCTGCGCTGTTTGATATTTGTTATATGCTGGAGCCAATTAATACTCAGGACTAGAGTTGAGCGAACACCTGGAAGTTCGGGTTCTGCTGGTCCGTCCGAACTTCGGGACAAAGTCCGGGTCCGGGTCCGGACGGAACCCGAACGATCG